>PVJA010007576.1:31412-68053 GCA_004027025.1 Myocastor coypus
TTTTTTTTTTTTTTTTTTTTTTTTTTTTTTTTTTTTTTTTTTTTTTTTTTTTTTTTTTTTTTTTTTTTTTTTTTTTTTTTTTTTTTTTTTTTTTTTTTATCTTTTTGAGACAAGGTCTCGCTATGCAGTTCAGGCTGGCCTTGAGCTCACTTTTGTAGCTCAGGCTGGTCTCAAACTCGCACTGATCCTCCTGCCTCAGCCTCCCAAGTGCTGGGGTTACAGGTGTGCACCACCACGCCTGGCTCAGGTTTTCCTTCTTTTAATCAACAAAATGCCTACCTTTACTCGGCAAATATTTGCTGGGCACTTAATATGTACCAGGCACTTTCTAATGAAGCAAGGGACAATGCTGAAAAAGGAGATGAAATCCCTGTCATTATAAGGGTTACTGCTAACCTCAACATAGACCCTTATACAGATATTCCTTAAGTGTAGGATAATGTTCCAATAAACTCATCACAAATTAAAAATACCATCAGTCAAGAATGCATTCAACTGGGTGTGGTGGTGCACGCCTGTAATCCCAGCACTAAAGAGGCAGAAATCAGGGGAATCACTATGAGTCTGGGCTGCAGAGTGAAATCCTGAAAAAAAAAATAATGTATTCAACTATATCTGGTACTCTGAGTAACAAATTTGATGATAACAATATATAATATAGTAACCACTGTTAATTTCTTCTTGTTTTGAATTCTATACCATTTTTATTGTTTTATAATGCTTTGCTTTTGTTGTTTTGTTTTTTTTCTTCTTCTTCTTTAAAATTAAAAATAGAGGACTTTCGGATTAGTTCAGTGGTTTAAGCTCCTGTGCAGGCAATCCCAGTCAGGCACAGCGGACAGCAATTCAATCCCCACACACACCCTCCCTTAAGGCAGCCTGAGCCAGCCAAAAAAAAGATCAAATCTAAAATTAAAAATAAGTGCATTTAATATACCTAACCTGCAAACCAGAATAGGTTAGCCAAGCCTACCATAAATGTGTTCAGAATACTTACATTAGCCTATAGTAAGAGACAAATCACCTAACATTAGCCTGTTTTATGATAAAGGATTAAATAGCTCTACAGTTTAATAAACACTGGACCAAAAGTGGAAAATAAAATGAGTTAAATGGGCACACTTTGGCACTATCAGAAAGTAAAAATATCATACGTCGAGCTGTTGTAAATCAGGGACCATCTAGACACAGGGATGTATTATGTAACCAACTGTGAGCTCCAAGAACCTAATTGTCTCTGTTACTTTTTTCTTTCATTTCTGGGACAAAATACCTGTCTTAGATACTATTTTCTCACTGCTGGGACAAATACTCGACTCACAAGCTTAGGGAAGAAAAGGTTTATTTAGTTCACAGTTACTAGAGGTTTCAACACATTGCCCCTGCTCTTATAGGGTCTGGAGGAAAGGCTTCAGTGCCCCTGCGTTCACGATGATCTGCTCCATACCTCCAAGAGAGACCACCAGGTGGAAGAGGGAGGCCCATACTGTCAGTTTAATGGTTCTCACTGCTCTGGCCCCGCCCCTTAAGCCCTGCCCTGGTCCTCTGACCACTCCTCTTGAGCCATGAGCTTGACAGTCTCATGATTTACATGAGATTTTGGAGGGACAACTAGATACAAACCATAACAATACCGAACACCCAAAATTAAGGAAAGGCGTTTATTTAGCTCACAGTTAGTGGAGGTTTTAGTCCATACTCAACCAGGTCAGATATATGGCAGAGGGCATCCTCCCTTGGAGACGGAAAACAGCAAACATCAAAGGGAGAAGCAACAGCTGCAGCAGCTTAGCAAGCCTCTCTCCCCTTCTTATGCTTTATGCAGATTACCCACACCAGGGTAGGTGTAGCACTCACGCCCATAATCCCAGCATCGGATCATGATTTAATCACAAACTAGAAGCCACCCCATGACTGCATGAGGCTTTCAAGGGACAAGTAGACACAAACCATAACATTTCACCACTGAATTCCCAAAGACTCATTCACATCCCTTTATGCAAAAGACATTTTAGCCCATCTTTAAGAGTTGCAAAAGTCCTAATAGTTTTAGCTTGAAAAGCCTAATTCCCAAGTCTCTTCCAAGATCTAAGGCAAACTCTTAGCTGTGAGCCCCTATACAAATGAAAAGTCAAACACTTCCAACATTCAATGGCACAAGATAAACAATGCCATTCCAAAAGGTACAAATAGTAGGATTGGTACCAAAGTAAGTCCAAAATCCAGAAGGGCAAACATTAAGTCCTGTAGTTCCCTGTGGAACATACAAAGCAATCTGTGGCAAATTGTGAGCACCATGTGGCTCCATATCTATGGCACTTCTGCTGGTTTTAGCTCCTATGGCTTCTCTTTTGGGCTGGCTTTGCTCCCTGCTTGCAGTTTTTCTTGGACAATCCATGTTCCTGGCTTTTCCAAGTTGCTGGGGCTTCCACTGCACTGTAGGCTTCTCACTCACAGCTTCACACATTGCCCTCCCAGGGGCACACTCCCTGACCTCCTAGGCCTTCTTCTAAAATTTAGGTGGAAGCCTTCTTCACCTCAGAACTCCTGCATTCTGTGTGTGCCTAGAACAACACCACATGAAGATATCAAGGTCTGCTGCCAACTGGAGAAGTAGCAAGGCCTTGTTGTAAGGTTCAAGTACCTGAATTACTGAACACTCTGAACCTGATTCTGAGGAACAAATCCTCTATGCCACTGCTATTCTGGAACTTGGTATGGCTGCCACCACCATTCTGGAACATAACACTCTGACATTTTCCTCAAAGCAAAGTCTTTCACTTTTGCAATTTTGAAGCTACAAAGGGTGGAGATTTGTTGTTTCTTGTGATGCCCTTGGGTCATCTTTTCAATTTTTTTGTTCCTTCTCAGTAATGGAGATATTCTCAGCTTTATCTTTGCAGTCCACAGCTTTATTAGAGCTTCTTTCTTGGCCAAATTTATAACATTTTAAATCATCCTACTGGGTTCTCTGCTCTTGATTCTCAACATAACTATGACTAAAAGCTCCTAACAATAGCCATGCCACTGTCTCAACTTTTGACTACCTTGAAATTTCTTTTTGCAAGGTTCATCAGTCCACCATGCTTAATCTCAGTCTCAGGCAGTCTCTGAACATTAGCAAAGTACAGGCAAACTTTGTGCCAAGCCATAACACATTGCCTAGAGCTCAACTACCAATGCAGTCCTTCTCCCGAACCTGGTCTTTACAAACAGAATTTCTATCAGCCTTGTGGTCTTCTGAGCTCTGACCAGAATTTTCCATACAGAACAGCCAAAGGCATTCTAGCATTTCTCTTTCAGAAAACATCTTTAAACCTTTCCTACCTCTTCCATAAACCATTCCCACAAACGTTGGACTAATGAAATGATCAGGATTAGTCACAAAAACAACTCCATTTCTCTGTAGCAAATTTTATCTTGGTTACTTTTTTCTCTCATTGCTGAGACAACATACCCACTACCCAAAATTAAGGAAAAGCTTACTTAGCTCAGTTAGTGGAGATTTCAGTCCATATTCAGTTGGCTTCAAGACAGAGTGTCATATGGCAGAGGGCAGCTATCCATGGGGGCAGAAAACAGCAAAGAAAAATGGGAGCAGCAGCTGCAGCAGCTAGCAAGCCTGTCACCCCTCCTTTTATTGTTTGCAGATTACCCACCCTGGGGTAGGTGTAGCACTCACATCCATACTGCCGTCACTAGATCATGAGCTGCTGTATGACTGCATGAGGCTTTCGGGGAACACACAGAGACAAACCATAACACTGACATATTTTCCCTAACAATATGGGCTGGCCTTCATTGCCTTTGAATCAAAATACAGCAAACTCTAAGTAGCATCCAAAGGGACCAATGGGCAGGCAGGCAAGGTGACACTTTGTGATTAAAAGCAATAGCACTGTCCTTTCAGAAGCTTGAAGGTATCTTTCACTTTCTAACAGGATAAATGTGAAAATCTCTATCTGAGGAGTTATGTTCTGGGGATCAGCTGTGAAGGTGAGATGAGGTTTGAGGTAGACAGGGGGATGATAGATGGAATTTAGTGCCTGATATTGAAGACTGCAATAAATGTAATCAGAGAGGAGAAGGGTAATGATTGTGCCAAATCACCTGATGACACTTTATCATAGCCTCTGTCTCACTCAACCAATCAGAGTGAAAATGGTAATAGGCATGTTGTTGTGTTAACCTATGAGCTTTTCTGGGTGTGCCAGTGAGCCTCATGTTCTTAGGCATGTTGTTGCTTTCTCTATGAATGAGGATGACTGTGTCTAGTACTGAGATGGGCACACTTATCTTCTGCACTGCCTAGCAATTGGTCAGATTCAGGATCTTTGATAGTCTCGGGAGGAGTCCTGGACGTTCTGGGGCACCTAGATCAGGTGAACTAGGTGATAAAGTCCAGAGTTCTGAGATGATAAAAAAAAAATATTCACTTGGAGATAGTCCCAACTCATCTCTGAAGGAACACACTGCACTCCTCAGTGGGTGCTCTAGTGACCAATGATTTTTAATCCACCTACAGCTTTGTAGTGGATGAAAAATGCCTAAATATCACATGACTGTTCAGAGAAACACTGTATCTCATTCACAGTGCACTCATTCTTGATCGTGTAAATGGTGTCCACTACATTTAGCCAAACACTTAGCCAAAACTTTCTAATAGCAGAGCTAAGGAGATTTCTATTTTCTTGACATAGTCATACATAGATTTCATGGTTGGTAGAAGCACAGTGCCATTGCTACACCCCCAAATGAGGCCACAATTACCCAAATAATCTTATGATCTCTTTCAGCCCAAAGTCTTATTTTTTCAGGAAGAAAAAAAAAAATGGTCCATCTCCATCTAACTTTGATGCCTTCTGATAGTTTTTCAAAGAAAATGCATTTTTCCTTCATACTCCTCATCACAGTGAATAAAATGTGTGAGTGATGACTTCTGCCCCCAGCGTCTGATTTGAAGCCCCTTGAAGGCACTTGTTTTTCTTTTTAACCTTTTATTTATGTTATGGCTGACTCAGCCTGCCCTGGGGGTGGGGCTGGCGCAGCATGTGATGCTGGGGATTGAATCGTGGTCCCTGCGGTTGCCTAAACTTGCCTAAGCCGGTGCTTTAGACCGCTGAGCTATTTCACCAGCCCTGAAGGCACTTGTTTCTTGCAACATAAGGATGCACCATAGGCCCAGAGTCATCACTCAGAGAATAATTGTGGAGTGAAAGAATGAATAAATCAAGTAGATTTGATGCACTAGAACTAAGCGACCAACTATACTTTTGTTTGTTTCCAAAGGGCCACTCTCATATGTCACAAAAAAGGTCCTGATTATCTCTCCCTTAGACCTCCTGCTATGTACACACCATTAATATAGACACTGAACCTTAGATTAATGAAGGGAAGCTATTTATTGAACTGATATTTGGCATGGATGTTGTCAGTAGCAGTTTTGGAGCAACTGCATGGGATTAGAGTCAGGCTTCCCCAAGAGCATGTAGAAAATCATTTCACTATTTTTCTGCCGCTGTTTATGTGACACCAACCCTCTAAGAGCTGTTCACTTGGCTCTGAGACAACTGTGAGCCTTGTATGACTGCTCTTCATGGATGCTATTTTTGTCTCTTCTGAGAACTATTTCCTATAATAAATCATGCCACTAGATTTTACTTTTAGTTGTTGTTGTCTCCTTTTCTTCCATCTACATCAAAGGCACAAAAAAACGTTTCAAAAATAAGACACAAGGTTAATAGAGCTTCAGATAATTTTATCATAGACTGCCATCTGGAAGGTGATCTTGACATAAAGGCTTGGTGGGTCTGGGTGGTTTTGGCAAATCCATCAGGAAATTGTGGACCTTGCAGAATTTTAAAGTTGGAAAAGTCATATGTATTCATTAGACAGCAAGACAACATCTGGGAAATATTATACATACCCTCTGATTCCACTGACAAATGACTGGATAACTTGTACAACAGGTGACTCTGTTTTCTTCAAGTGCCCACCTCAGTTTTCCTAGTTCTATTGAAAAGTTCTAGGCCCAGTGCCTAATGCTGCCTGCCTGTTCTGAAACCCATTCTCCCCCTCGCGTTCCTGAGCATCCACCTCACTTCCGCATAACAGCCCTGTCTGGTAAGCAGCCTTCCAGGCCCCAGGGACCACACTGGGGAGTGATCTACTCCTCCTTACCATTCCAACTGTTAGTAATCTTTGGGTATGGTGTAAATATCCTCCAATGACTTGTTAGCCCTTTGGAGTCATACAAAATAATTCAATCACTGTTTCCAGGTACTGCCATCTAGGGTTGGATTTTCTTACCTTTCTATAACAAAATTTATGGCTTTCAGCCCTTCCCCTATGAATTACTGCCCAGCTGGAGAATGACAAGATATTCAGTAGAACTGTTTATCCTGGAATCGCACATTCTTTCCATGTCATCACATGTGATGTCACAAAGTCAAAGCATATGCAAAGATGCAAAGGGACAGTATTTTCAGACACCACAATAAGCAGATTCACTGGTGTTCCATCATCATTACAGCCTCTGGCTTTTTGAGCTTGTACATATCACTCTGGCTTTCCTGGATTTTGGGCTACTTGGCATTCAATTCTCCTGAAACTACAAAATAATAATATTAAGTACATTTTAAGCACTATAACTCCAGTGATTCTTCAGAGACGCTTTCCTTCTGAATCTAGTCTTTGGCTTTGGTACCCGTCTATTCCCAGAGTTTAAGAATTAGTAGTCGCACGATTTGGTAAGGATGTCCTGGAATAAAATCTGATTGAAAAATATGACTGTTTTCCTAACATTCATAAAGCAAGATGAATAGTCAATTTAAAACCAAAATCAACTCCAAATGAAATTTCCTCCTCTAAACAGCACAAGCATGTAGTAACAGATCACTTCCCTCTGCCCTGTTATTTTTCACTGTTAGCATCTTCTGCATTTCCAGCAGGAAACATGGAGCAGTAAAAGCTTTCCAGGAAGCCTGTGTTGGTGAGATTTCCCCAGGCTTGGCAGCACTGAGAGGAGAACAGTATAACTGCATCATGCTTGCTGGTTACAGGATTGTTTATCCCGACCAAGCCACATGTGGAAACTCTCTGACCAAAGTGATCATGGAGCCCATGCAAGCAATGAGGGGGAAAGACCAAGGCAAAGCACTGTGCAAGAGTTGCTATGAAAACATCCCATCCACAGCCCAAAAGATCTGTTGAATGTACACTGAAGACAAGACCAAAAAAAAGGGAATAGCACAGACCTCAAAAGGAAGGCAAAGAACAAATAATCAGATTGAATAGTATGTGTCTGTCCCTTACTCTACATTTCTTTGAAATCCTCAGGTGACATTTTGAAGGGTTAGAATAAGCAAATATGGAAAAATCTGTAGTCTATTGCTTTGCTAATTCAGTTTCTTTTTAGCTTTCATTTGGCTAACTCTACCACCTTCTCGATTATGTATGTTTCCACTTGCTCACAATAACTATCTTAACCTAAAAATGATTTGATTTTAACATTGGAGCCACATAATGAAAACAAGCAAGTGAAATTAAATTTTAACTGGAAGAAGCCGGGCGTGGTGGCTCACACCTGTAATCCCAGCACTCGGGAGGCTGAGGCAGGAGGATTGGTGCGAGTTTGAGACCAGCCTGGGCTACAAAAGTGAGCTCAAGGCCAGCCTCAACTGCATAGCAAGACCCTTTCTCAAAAAGACAAAAAAAAAATTAACTGAAAGATAAAGCAGGTATATCTTGTTTGTGTGATGTAATATTATAACCATTCACCAGTTAAAATATTCCAGCGAGGGCTAGTGAGATAGCTCAGCGGACTAAAGCACTTGCTTAGGCAAGCTTAGGCATGTGCAGGGACCCCAGTTCCATCTCCAGCACCACACACCATGCCTGCCCCACTCCCAGGATGGGCTGAGCCAATCCTGGCATGGTGGTGCATGTCTATAATCCCAGTGCTGGGAAAGCTGCAAGCAGGAGGATCACTATAAGTCTGAGCTGCACAGTGAGACCCTGCAACAACCAAATACATTAAATAATGATGATGATGATGATGATGATGATGATGACGATAATAATAATAATAATAATAATAATAATAATAATAATAAATAGAATAAAATATTCCAGTGAGTTCCTATTACTTACTAAAATAAAAAAGAAGGTAAATATGAAAAAAATAAAATTAATGAAGTCCAGTATTGGGTCTATTGACAAAGCACTGTCTCAACCCAAATCAAAAAAAGCCAAGAGTTCAATTTCTATCTTTTCTCTTGATTAGAGCATGACAATACCTAGGATCTTAGCATACAGTGATGGATCAAGACCAAGCTTTTCCAATAGAATCCACACATGGCAGATCCCAGACCTCATAACTATAAATAGGATATTTATCTCTGGCCAAACAAATTTTTATTGAGGATCTATCATGTTGTGTATGCCAGATATTCTTAAGGTGCTATGATACAATGATAAAAATAATTAAGAAGGGGAAAATACTGCTGGTTTCATGGAGCTTATCCTCTAATGGAGGAAAAAGGTAAATAAGTGAAATAAAATGTATATTATACAGAAGACAATGACAAAAGTGCCAAGGTGGGGGGGAGGCCATTGTGTATAAGGAATCTAGAAAAAATACACATACTAAAGAATGTGATGAAACCCTAAGTCATAGACCAAAAGAAGAAAGGTTAATGGAGTTGTGTAATATATTCCTTTTTCATAAATGGATGGATGAATGCAAAACTAGGCAGAAAAAAGGGGAAATTTCTCGGACCTTCTCTCTCAGTGTTTCCCATCAGGAACCACACCGCATTTGCTTTTCTTATGCCTTTGCCCAAACTGATGGGAACAGTTCATCTTTAGCCCAGTAACACCCTATAAAATCCTATTTCCCTAGCCCTCATTGCAATATCATTCACTCCCTGACATTTTCCCTCGACTAAAATAGTGCCTGACCTTCACCTTGCACTCTCCAACTGGCAAAGTTTGTCCCATCCGCTAGCCTGAATAATTCTAAGAGCTGGGTATTACCTTCACTTTATTATACTGGTAGAAATCAAGACAAGACACAAGACTGACCAACTGCATGAGACCAATAAGCCTATGTGCTATAGACCTAGGGAAGGGTGGAGCCACTGAAAGGGAATATGTAGAAAGTTGATGTGTATCACATGATGTGTTATTTCATTACATATTAACTGGGATTCCTTTTTTTATTTTTTAACTTTATTTATTTATTTATATGATGGTCAATTCAGTCCGCTTTGGGGTAGGGTCTGGCACAGCATGTGATGCCAGAGATCTAACTGCAGTCCCTGTGGTTACCTAAGCTTCCCTAAGCAAGTGCTTTAGACCTTTGAGCTATCTCACTGGCCCTTAACTGGGATTTCTTATGTCACAAGGGGCCCAAGCCCAGGTAAAATTACTTAGTAGATAAGAAGTGCTTATTAAGGGCTGGGGAGATAGCTCAATAGCTTAAGCCCCTGCCAGGTAAGCACAAAGTCCTGACTTCAATCCCTGGTATGAAACAAAACAAACCAAAAAGTGTTTATTGGTTTCAAAGACTGAAAGCAGCAGAGTTCACCAGAGCTTCCTCCACATAACCTTGACCTTGATAATCTGTCACCAGGGGTCTGGGTTCACTCCTTTGCCATTTTCCCCTGATTCTTCATTGGTCCATGCCCAGCCCTGACTCTCAGGCTCACTGTCAATAAGAGAACAGGATTTCCCCCAGAAATCCCTGCCACTTTCTCTGAAGGTTCCACCGACCAGCAGAAGAGCAGGCATGGGTCCCAGCTTTCACCCACACCCACACACACACACACACACACACACACACACACGCAAACAAGCCACAAGTCCCAGAACAGTCCAACACCCACCTCTTTTCCAGCCACTGTGGCCCATGCTCCCAGTCTTAGCCTGAGTTTTGCCTTCAGCACTAATTCCAATGTAGACATGGAGTTGTGGCCTAGCACCATTTGGGAATCAGTGGAAACCACAAATATTATAGTAGATTTGATGCAGCTTCCCACTGGCTCTCCTAGCACAGACCATGAGCAATCATACTGAGAGCAAGCAAAGCCTTATCAGTTGCAAGATCCAGCTCTTCTGAGGGCTTCTGTGGCCCAAATCCTAGCCCCAGTCTAAAGCTGTTCATGGAAAGTGTCACACTTCTCCTATTGCAGAGATAGCTTGTCATGCAGGAATACAGAATTCATGAAACTGTAAGAAATTAAAATTGCCCTTAAACTGATTTGATACATTTTGAAAGCTTTACATTGGATTATAGGTAAGACTTTTGATTAAATAAGCACCAAAGGGTAATTCTATAAAGTTATCTCACCCATTTAACTTTTCATAAGAATGAAATCCTTAGGGCTGGGGAGATAACTCAGTAGAATAAGTGCTTGGTGCTTGCCTGGCATACTCAAGGACCTGAGTTCAATCCCCAGTTACACACACACACACACACACACACACACACACAAAAAAAAGAAAAAAAAAAGAAATCTTTTATTATGATAATGCCCTTCAACAAAGGTTAAGCATACAAACTTGGTTTAAAAATAGTTTGGTCTAACTTAACTCCTTTTATCTTCAAGTCTTTGAAGTAGAAGGTAAAAACTCAAATATTTCATTCTTGACATCTTTAGGGAAAGTATATATAAATAGGAAACACATAAAATCACTGAGCATAAACAGAAAACAAATGGCCATACATAACTACAATTGCAGAAATAGAGATAGGAGGTAAAATGGGATAAGGATATCATCCTTCGAAGCTACTATCAATGAGGCAAAGATGGATTTACTGGCCTCATATTTCTTTGATCCACAGGTAAAAGTTGCCAGCCTCTGATTCTTTGTCAAGCTTTCAAATATCAAGTGAAGCACTGTATATTCCTCTGGGGTATTTGCAACCTTCAGAGAGTTGTTGATAGTGATCACATTTCTTCTGAAGTCTTTGTTGATCTGAGAATACATATTTTGCTGTATAAGTCTTCATAAATCAGTCTTTCCGCCCGTTTATCATCCTTGTTGCTTTTCTCTGAACGCTCTCCAGTAAGTCTACAACTTGCTCCTAATGAGGTTCCCAGATCCCAGAGCACCATTCCAAGCAGGGCTGGACTTTGACTTTTTGCTCTCTGACCTCCTGTTTCCACTTACAAAGTTCACGGGCTGCCAGATCGCATATGAACCCATGATTCATCTGCTGTCTATTACGAAGCCTGGGGAGAACCAAGGACTCCCCAACTCTCAGTGCCCAATATGTAATAGGTACTCAGAGAAATCCCTTGAACAAGTGAACAAGTGAAAGTGTGGACCCCAGTTGTGTCTGCATTATTCCAAAGTTTTTATTAGCAGAGAGAGAGAGAGAGAGAGAGAGAGAGAGAGAGAGAGAGAGAGAGAGAGAGAGAAAGGGCTCATGTGAGGATATCAGGAAGGAGCCGAGGGAACAGAGGAGACCTGTGAGATCACAGATCGCTCACTTGAATCCTTCAGTGGTTCTACCACTTTGATTAAACTGAGACATAGTTCAGTTCTTATTTAGGACAGGACAAAAGGAAGTTTAGAAAATTAAGTATTTCACCGCAACAGCCAAACAGTTGAATTACAACTGAAAACATATCAGGAATCTAAAATTGTACTGTCCAGTGTAGCCTCCAGAGGAAGCCAATCTAGAAAGGTCATTAGTGTAGTCCTCATGATACCTAGGACGCAGTGCCAGCGTCTTCAGCCTGCAACACAAGAGGCACAGGTTTCTGAGCATGGTTTTGTTGACCAAGATCTGTGCTTTTCTGTCCATAATAACAGGATGCAAGTGGATGAAAAAGATGGCAAATCAGAACTAATCTGATTTCCCCTCCCTCTGAATCCTAATTGTATTAGTGGCATGAGGGTGACAGAAACAGTAGTATGGGCAGCTACCATGATTGAATACCTGTGAAATACCATGTACTCTACCTGCTCTGTCATATGTTATATTATGTAATTGTTAAGACAGCCAATTAATATAAGTATTATCAGGTCAACTGCATGTTAAGAAAACCGAATCCCAGAAACATTGAAAGCTTAAAGATCATACAGTACAGTCAGGATAGCAATCTAGTTCTGTGAGACTGCATCCTAGTCAACTGCCCTAACACAGACTCTTTCCTTGGTTGTATGATTGTAGCATTATTGATGATCACCACCTCTTTCTGGTTTCTCTGGACTTTGTGTTAGGGATCCTGAGCTAAGACTCACAGATGAGAACAGGAAGGCTATTCTCAGTCTCCCTGTAAGGCTGTAAGTTTGACATAGTGAAGTTTAAAATTTTTTCAAGATTATCTTTTCTCTAAGAAATAAGGAAAAACAGCAAACCATCAAGCATGTCACTTGCTAATAGAACCAGTCAAGCACAAAGGCATTGAAGTCTCCTGATATGGTCCCAGCCCAGCCTAGCCATAAATGCCCATGGAAGTTCAGTTTCCAGGTACATCCCTCATCTACAATCTGTCCCTTCACCTAGTCCAGGGGATTTCAAGGAACATGTCCTCTGATAGCCTCTGGCCAGGACTCAACAAACCATATCAATACACCAATACACAGATGTGTGGTGAAATACTAGAGCAAAAACTCCGTTTTTAAAAAATGCCCAAGTTATTCCTCTTTAAGAAACAATCAAAATTAAAAACAAAACTGAATACTTTCTCTATTGGTCAATTTGTTCTTCTCAAATTATCTGTACATTACTCTGTTGATAATTCCAAATCAATAAACACTTGCATTTAAGATGTAAAGAATTATATTCTTCAGATGATTTCAGGTGCCACAAAAAAAAAACAGCACAGTTATATGGAAACAGTGCTGAAGAAGGAATGAGAAGATTTGTTAAATATATAGCTCACTAGTTTCTTAGCAGGGACTAAAAAAGAATGATTTGGAAAAGCCTGTGGGACATATAAATCATTCCACCATACTTGTGAAATGTTGGTTGAATTTGTTAAACCAAACTTAGGTAAACCTGTCCATATTTATAAGCTTTAGTTTCCACTTCTATGAAATACAAACTCATAATAATGCCCATGTCTCATAAAGCTATTGTGGGGCTCCCCACTGGATAATATGTATGAAATAATTTTTAAACAATAAAGCCTCATACAAAAGACAGGAAGAAAAAGATAGCTCCATGCATGATGGCGGCACCATCTCAACGAGCCAGCTGAAAAGCTAATGGCGCTTCTTGCTATTCAACCAGATGCTTGAGAGCATTCTAATTACAGAAACCAAAACCGAAACTCATGGCAGATGATCCTGTAGACAGCCAAAGGGCTCTTCGCAAGCTGTCGTAAAGATTCTCTGGGTCTCCTGAGCCAGAAGAGGGAGGGAAGGTTGTTCACAGAGCTGTTTCTCCCCTAAGAGAAACCACAAGCCTTATGCTGCCCTAAAAGAAAACTTGTGCAGATCCCAAATATTTTGCAGCCATGGTGAGCTGCACGATTCTATACAAGAGTTAATGCTTTGTTTTTATGCTAAGGAATAAGATCATGTGCCTTAACATCAGTTCTATAGCAATCAAATCAAGCCAGAAATTCACACTTGCAAATATTTTCGAAAGGTCTGACTAAGCCATTTTCAGATGTTTGCTAGTCTTCGTGTGTCTTTCTCTCCCATAGAGCACAATTAAAAAGGCACTTTTAAAAGGCTATTAAAAAACATTGATTGGCTTAACTGTGCTAATGTCATGGCTTTGAAATAAAATTCTATTAAGTGTTTAAAATATTGCAGACAAGTATTTTGCAGCAGAAACGCGGGATAAGCATCTGAGCCTTATGCTATTCACAGATATTTAGTGGGTTGCTTTAGTTCATCCTTATCATTTTTTGTCTTTGATTTTTCCAAGCTTCTAGTAGTTCTCATACAATAACTACCTTTATGAATATGAGAAACCAGTACTTAGCAGTACTTAGCAGCCCATTTCCCCAAACCATCATAATGGATTCATAAAGACAGACGTGTTCTGCTGACTTGTGCCTTGTTGCTGTTAATTCACAAGGGGACAATGGCTTTCTCTCCTTATATTTGATTTTAGTATGAGAGCATATTTCCCTCAAAAAAAAAAAAAAAAAAAAAACTGTCCAAGGTATTGCTTTAATTGTAGCTAAGTGCCTGGGATCCCCTTCCTTTTATGTGCTGGGTCACTTTTGTTCCTACAAAAACTCAGGAGCTGGCACTAACACATAAAATTACTTGCTCGCATTTGTGCTTCAGCCCTTGCTATTTCCACATCCTGGACCAGTAGGCCCCCTTTATATGCATAGCATGTGAGCCAAGTTCCAGAAGGGAGGCCTCAGAAAGAAGTCTCATTAAGTTTGCTATTAATTGGCCTTGATGACGCTGGCTGGCTCACACCAGGTGGTGGCTGGGTGTCCTGATAGAATTCTTACACATTCTACCTGGCTGGAAAGCTGAGGAAGGAGGACAACCAGGATTATGCAGATGAGCACATCTGCAAATAGCACTTTGTTGTAGGAGTATGAGATATCTGTTATGAGAGCTGGAACGATGGTGGCGGCGGTGGCAGCAATATAGTGATGATGACGATGATGATGACTTGTTGATTTTTATTGATGGTAGAGTACGATTTATTCAGGAGTCCAGTGAACTCAACATAGGTTCTATGGCAACTATGGAGTTCTTAAAGGCATCCTGTGAGACACGAGTGTCTGCTTTGCATATAAAGTGCCATGAAGTAGTTTCACCAGCTATCTCCAAATTAAGCTAAAAGATGTGACAATGAATGAGACAGGATGTTTAGTAACTTTGTTACAGACCTCAAAATCTGGTATTCACAACCTTGGGAAAGGAAACTCCAGGCTGTGAATAATCTTGAGGAAAATTTCCAAGTTAACAAAGGCCCTCATTATAACCCTACCGTGGCTCACCTTTCCTCAAATCTCTTCCTCTACAGTCTCAGCTGACGTCATGCCCTAATTCAGGTGGGAAGTCCACAGTGAACTGCATAGCTTTTCCTTTTCCAGAACAAAAGAAAATATTCAGTGGCGTTCTGCAGATAAGTTTTATGTTTTGGTTTGAGGTTTGTGAGGATTTTCTTATCGATTTTCCAAAAGCTAAAAGAACCAACATGGAAGACAAGGAGTCTGAGACAGGCCAAGCAACACAGCAACACAAGATGCAGAACTCGGACAAAAAAAAAAAAGGCCTTCTGCCAAGGCAATCTTTCCCCACTCCCCAGCTCTGCAGAGCTGCAGCAACCCTGAATTAGCAGGACAGCGCAGCAGCCCACGCACTGTCAGAGCTCTCCAGGATGGCCTGGGGTTTCTCAGACCCATCTCTCTGGCTCTGGCTTCCTCCACTTTCCTTCTTTCCCCCCAGCTCCTCCATCCTTCAAGGCCATGCTCTAGGGGCATCTCCAAGACTGTTCCCTGCTATGGCACCATCCCCACCTCCCAGGGATACTTAGGAACTCTAAGCTTGAAATGCTTGGTCCTTATTCCTACGCATGGCCACACTTGGCTCATTATTAGTTTGTTAGTAAAGACTATGGAATGGTCATTCTAATGCTCCTTGACACAAAATACTCAAGGAATATTATCTGAGTCTACTGAGTCAACCTTGGTAGACCTCTTCATATGCTCAAGCTAAGACTTCATGTTGGATAATAATTTAGCATCTTTCAAACAGATATTCTTTAAATGATGGTGTATCATTTTTTTCAGTGGATTCAAGGTAACTGTCTGTGAAATAGAATGGTACTATTTATAGGGGGCCAAGGAGATGGCTCAGTGGAGCTATCTTGCCTGGCAAGCGTAAGGTTCTGAGTTCAATCCCTGGTACCATGAAAAAAAAATACTATTTTGACTTTTTGAAACTGTCTTTAATTCTATTCTAATGTCAAGTATAACTGGATAGTGTTACTGTATTGATTTTCTCTTGCTGACATCACCACAAACTTAGTGGCATAACAATATATATGTATATCTTATAATTCTATAGCTCGTAATCCAATACAGCATGCACTGCATTAAGGTTAAGAGATCAACAGAACTATATTCTTCCTGCAGACTCAAGAGAGGAATCTATCTCTTTCCTTGCCTTTTCCAGTTTCTATGAAAGAAAGTCTTCCTGAGATTAATGCTGAAGTTGATGGACCTGATACCTTTCTCCAGCTTTCATATTCTTTTACAGATCCGGATCCTTTCTGTCCTTCAAGCCCCACTTAGGTTATGTCTTCTTCTTACCTTGTGTGACCTTGTCGCTCCTACCTTCACCTTGCACCACAAAGTATTACCTGTATAAAACTTTCATATGTTAATCTAAAAAGAAAAATCAGCAAGGAGCCGCAATAGCACTGAGACCTGTGTTCACAGCCTCGTAACTGGCCTGGTGTCTTCCTGGTTTTCTGCTTCACTAATCTATCCATGATGCTATGTGGCCGAAGGACTCTACCAAAGTGTAGCTTCAGTTCTGCTATCTCTTGCTCCAAATTCTTTAGCGACCTATACTATTTTCCAAAGAAAGTGCAAAATATTCTCTGAACTGGAACAATAGGACAGTGATGCAGGTGCTTCATGGATTAGCAGATCCAGCCCATGCAGCTGCACCGAGAGGTTGCTGTTGTACTGTACCCAGTCTACCGAAGGGCTTAAAAATCATACAAATACCTTCACAGCAGTTGTGTAAACTTTCCCATTCACAACACATACTTTGTGCTTGAATGCAAATGTACACAAACTTTAGCCCACAAGCTAACAGGCTTGCTGTCTGGTTTGGTACAAGAAAGCTGAGGATTTTTCAGTTGAATATTTGCTATTTATTTCATGACAGAGAACTATAACTTTGAGCCTCCACTTAAGTGAAATCTTACCTCTTTATTCAAAGAAATTCATTTTCGGTTTTATGTAATTTTATATTACAGAAAATACTTAAATATTATAATATGTATTTCATCAACTTAAAAACTTGTGGTATTTTTTATTAAGTAAGCATCTATGCTATGTTTTCAATTTTATTTATTGATCTATGATGTATATAAAGTATTTAGACTCTTAACACAAAAATTTTTCCAACTCCTACTCTGGGCAATCATTCTTAAATCTGAATAAAACATGCACTTTCTAAAGGAAGCCTACTGGGGCCCGGCGGGATGGTTCAGTGGTCTAAAGTGCGTGCTTACAAAAGCTTGGGCGGCTTCAGGGACCTTGGTTCAATCTCCGGCACCACACGCTGTGCCAGCCCTGCCCTTGGGGCAGGCTGAGCCAGCCATAAAAATGAGTGAATAAGCAAATAAAGGTTCTGAAACAAGAAAAAAAATAAATTTTTAAAAAATAATAAATAAAGGAAGCCTACTGTTCAGATGCTCAGTGTTACATTAAATCCTATTATTAAAATGTCATTAAATACAATCAAACATGAAGTCAGTAAAAGAAAAAAGCCATTTATGGTCACAATTCTTGAGCTACTACAGTCAAAAATTATGTACAAATTAAATGCAAATAAGTTCACAAAACTCATAACATTTAAGTAACCCCCAAACCAGGTGTGGTAGTACACACTTGTAGTCCCAGCACTTGGGAAGCTGAGGCAGGAGAATCAGTGAGTGTTCCAGACCAGCCTGGGCTACAAAAATGAGCTCAAGGCCGGCCTGAACTGCATAGTGAGACCCTGTCTCAAAAGGACAAAAAAAAAAAAAAAAAAAGTAACACCCATTTGTTGTTCCCAATCATGATGTTATAATTCAACTCACAGCAGTGTGACTACAATAAACACTACTTGGTGCAAATTATAAAATGGCCATATAAATGACCAAAATATGCTTACACTTGTTATCTTGGGATTATTACTGAAGTAAAACTAACATATAATACTGTGTAAAGAGAATTCACAGCTGCCTAATAACACCTTTGTGGACTCATAATGGTACACAGACCCCTAATTTGAGAAACACTTCTCTAACCAATATAAACTAATGCGCTTTAACTAAGGTCAATGTGGGCTCCTGGTCCTCTGCTCCTACTTGTCCTCCTCCTGGCTCCAACCACCTGCACAACCCTTAGGTCCCCTTGCCCACTCCTGAAGCAGTGATGCCTACACCCAAAGGTATGTCAGATACTGGAGAGGCCAAACAACTCACCATGATAGAGGAACAAGAAAACTAGTGCCCCACAGAGAGCTGTGGGGAGATGATTTTGCCTACATTTACCCATCAAGAATATACTTGCTTATAAAGAATTACTTCTAGTCAAGCATGGTGGCCCATGCCTATAATTCCACCATACCCAGAGGCTAAGACAGGATTTAAATTCCAGGTTCAGCCTAGGCAACTTAACCACACTTTGTCTCAAAATTAAAATTTTTAACAGCTAGGGCTGTAGCTCAGTTCAAAGACCCTGTACTACAATCCCACTACTGAACCAGTACTGGTTCAATCCCAGTACTACAAAAGAAAAATTTTTAAAAAGGAAAAAGTTTCTCTGAAAGACATACGTAAGGAATTACTCGTATTCCACAGATACGGGCTTGGCTCAAGCCTGTGTAATGAGTCAATGTAGATTTCAATAAGGCTCACAACTGGATGGGCAACTAATCCTCAGTTATAGCAATGCCTACCAGACATCGCTTTTGTGCAATGTGTGAGCAATGTAAGCCATAAAACAGAATTATCAGGGGTGAATAATCAAGTGCCCCAGAATAAAGGTAAGTCAAAGGCAAGAAATTGATATTTTTATGTCTTTGGCATTAACATAGACTAGCTACTCTCATTCGATAGTATTTTTGAGTGTCCAATTCATGTTCTAGTATGAGTTACAGGAAACACAATACTTGGCTCCAGACCTCAAAGACCTAATAAAAACAGATGTAAAAAGAAACAATATCTCTTGGCTGAAGGGCCAGGTACTTTTACACATGCTGTATTATTTATTTCTCCAAGTGTGAAAGATATTTTTAATTTGATGTCAGAAAAAAAACAAGAGGTTTAAAAAGTTAAAATAACTTGCTCAAAGCCCTACACCTTGTTTTGATTAAGTCTGTTGGTGCACTTTAGGTATATGTAATGATCACACTTATGTTAGGGAATTTGTACCTGCATATGATATAATTTGATTCTTTTTTACCCCATTCCCCTACCCTCCCTTCAACCTCTCTTCTCCTTCTTATTAACAAAAACTTTGTCTCCATTTTTTCCTTCTTTTCTTATCATTTTTTCTTTTCGCTTCCTCCCTCCTTCTCCCTTTTAGTTCCCCCTCCCATTTGAACATTTTCTTCCTACTTCACAATATGTATTATGTATTTGGGTCCTTATTTACACTTTTGGTTTCTCACAGCAGAGAAACAATGTGGTATCTACACATGTGTGTCCAATTTGTTTCACTAAAGAGTATGGCCTCAAGGTGCAACTATTTCACTAGAAATGTCTCAAGCTTGTCTCAAGCTTATCCTTCTTTATAGCAGACTAGTAGTCCATTATATTCAGCACACACACACACACACACATATACACATCTTCTTTATCAGTTCATCCAATAATGGGAAATTGGGCTATTTCCAAGATTTAGGTATTACAAACTGTGCCCCTAGAAAGGTGGTATGAGGCTTTTAATGCTTTCAGGAAGATATCAAGAATAGGAATAACTGAGTCAAATGGGACCTCTAGTCTTAGTTTTTTGAGGATTTCTCCATGCAGATTTCCACAGTAGTTACACCAGACTATACCCCTACCAACAATGGAAAGGAGTTC
This sequence comes from Myocastor coypus, assembly GCA_004027025.1. Taxonomy (NCBI): domain Eukaryota; kingdom Metazoa; phylum Chordata; class Mammalia; order Rodentia; family Myocastoridae; genus Myocastor; species Myocastor coypus. The sequence goes on from PVJA010007576.1 coordinate 51,163, forward strand.
CTTTTTCCCCACATCCCTGCCAGCATTTGTTACTGGTTTAGAAAGCTTTTGAACAGCAAAAGAAACCAGAAATGAAGTGAAGAGACAACCCACAGTGTGTGGGGGTGGGGGAGACATTTCCAGCTGTTCCTGAGACAGAGGATTACCATCTACAATACACAAAGAATTAAAAAATATCAGACCCCCCCAAATTTAAAGACCCAGTCCAAAAAATGGGCATCTGAAATGAACAGGCACCTCTCAGTTGAAGAAATGAATATATGAAACAGTATTCAATGTCATTGGTCATTTAAGAAATGCAAATTAAAACAACTCTGAGATTGTATCTCATCCTCCCAAAAAAATAGCTATTATCAAGAAATCAACCAAAGTTTTACATCTTGCCAAGAATCACAGCCATGAGTCAGAGCTAGGTCTCTATAAACCCAAAAGCATTAAACTTGTCATCTGTATTATGTTTTCTCCTAGTGCACATGAAAACTATGAGAATAAATGCAAATTTTAAAGAATTCACAAGGGAATACACACACAGTGCTGAAGATACTCAAAGAAGATAGAGAACATGAGCTGTTCCTCCAGATTCTGAGATATGAACAGGCAGTAGGAAGGAAACAAGTTACCAGATATTTAAATCTGCAACAAAATCTATATCTAAAAGAGAATGACAAAATGCTATCACAAAGATAAAAGTTATAAGAATGATTGTGTATTTTGTTATTTTATTGAATTGTTCTTTATTTTGCAGAGCTGCGAATCAAACTAGAAGCTACATATATGCTAGATAAATGCTCACCTTGTAAACTGCCCCTCAGCCCAGGTGGTCCACTCTTTAAATCATCCAGTGGTATGCGAGTACACATCGTGCAAATTTTCTCTCAGTATACTCACTCATTTAGAAAGCACCTGTGTTGGGAGTTACTAGGTTTTTAGGGTCTCTATTTTGTCTTTTTTTCAGACTCAGCCTTGTTGACATATGATGCCCATCCCCCTTCCACGGCTCCCAACATCTCCGGGGTGCTGTCTCCCCTGGAGCTTGACTATGCCAGTCTGCTGTGAGGTTCCAGCTATTTGTGGCCTACATAGAAAAAGAGCACGGATGAGATTTCATATTTAAAGCTGGAAACTTCAGGATTCCAAAGCTCAGAGTGGAATTTCCGATCCTGAGATGGCATTAATTACTTGTTCACCTATGACCTGAGATGTTAGATACCCTATGGATATAATTTATCACAAGAGAAAGCTGAGGGTATTTCTTCTGAAACAAGACCGTGTTCTCAGTGTGCAACTATTCACCTTCCTGTCCTACCCCATTCGTAACGCAACCAGAAACCACCCCCACCCACTGAGATGGCTGTGTGCTCTCTGCACTGCCCTCCGACTTTGCCCAAACAGGAAACAGTCTGTACAAGGAGCTCTGCCCACCCAAATTCCCAAAGGAGGTACGAAGCTCTTCCATCAGTTTTGACTGGTTGCCCCTTATTTACCTGAGGGTAATGAAGAGGCATAACAAGGGGTAGTCTGTCGCAGATCACAGGTTGATCCTGGAGACAGAGCAGCAATGACAACACCTTTGAGAATTAATGGAGTAGAAGGGATTAAAAAAGGGAGATACCAATGAAATAATGGGGGAGAATGGGGCAGGGTATTTGACAAACTTTGTCACCTAAAGACAGTATTTCATAGCAAGAATACCTGAGCAAAGAACAAAGCAACAGAGCCAGTAGCCACTTTTAAAAAGAAATCTCAACATAAGGGATACTTATATGTGGCCTTTGGCCATACAACAAGCATGCCACAGATGTTGGCTAAATAAACAACTGTTGCCATGAGGGAACAGCTTCGCTGAGGCATGGAGCCTCCGTCACCCACTCTTCTATGCTTCCATTGACCTCCAGCTCCCAAAGCACTTGTAGAGATATTAGTCCACGTTTTCCCAATAATTTTGTGGAGTAACACAATGGGAGTGTCACCCCCATTGTACAGATGAGGAAGGAAATGATGATTCAACAAGACAAAATGGCAGAGGCCAGGTGATACAGTGTGCACGAGAGTTCCCTGGAACACCGGTCCTCTAACCCAGAGCCCGGAGTTCCAGCCTTGAAGACAAGGGCCCCTGGTTTTGCTTTCTTTATCTCTCTTTCCATGTCTGTGGGATCACTGTCTGCATTTCACAGGCAGTGCCCAGATCATTAGCAATCCTCACGACTACTCAATATGCTTCATAAGCCTGACCTTTTTTCAGAGTCCTCATCTCTACGAGGACGTTCACTACCTACCTACCACCTCGTAGAGGGCTTTGAGGGTTAAGTGCATTCATGCCTTTAGAACAATCACTGGTGTACAGAGAATACAGGCGGGAACCCAGCTTCTCTCTAATGGTGCATACAAAGCTCACCTGCCTACAGGCAAGTGTTTGCCTAGCTCTCTGTGAATGCAGAGAAGATGGCATAACTTACAGGGTTGTCCTTCAGTTAGAAACCCAAGGTCATCCTATGGCTTGGTTTAGAGACTGAGGTGCTTCCTTGTCTGCTGAGTACCATGCTGGCATCCATTGCTTTTCCCCCATCTAGTCATGTTTTGAAAGAGCATCCACTGCTAGAACTTACTAAAAAAAAAAAAAAAAAAAAAGAAAAGAAAAATTAATTCCTTGCTAGGAAATATAGTTTTCCTAAGCCCCTGTAAGTTACCAAAAATAGTTCATGCTTCTGGTACTCCCTGAGGACCACAGATTGAGAATCACTGTACTAATGTAACCCTTTGCTTCAAGGATGAAAAACAGAAGCCCCGGGGACATGTGGGTGCTGACTCACTGTCACGCAGCTAGGCAGCATCCGTAGAACCTGACCCAGGATCTGAATCTTCTGGCTCAGTGGACAATGGTGGCAACTCCCTCGTTCCAAACCCACATAAGTCAGCGGGTCTCTTGGAACAGCACCCGCTGCTCCTGCCGTCTGGATTTCCTGAAGGCAGCAGCAGCCCTTGGTGCATTTTCACGGTCCCCAGCGCAGAGTCACTGTCTCACAATCAAGCAGCACTCAAAGATCCACTATTAGAAGTGGAGCTGCTGTTTCAAACCATGGGTCTTAATTTTCTGATTGTCATCATCTTGAGCCATTATAACCTCCATGTTGTCTTCTCGTGCTGTGTCGCTTGGCTTTCCTCTCTAATCAAATATGCCCGGCCGTTCGCCACTCTGTGGTCTTCAGTCACGCACCCCACCACCACCACCACCTCCTCCTCCTCCTCCTTTTTCTCTTCTTCCTTTACTTCCGTCTCCCTTTTTTAAACCATGTAAGACTGGCCCTCTACAAGACAAGCCACCCACCCATTTATTTATACTGGCAAATTTAATGAACAAATTTCTATTCCATCTTTCTACTTCTAAAGGAAATATTAAGTAGAGCCAGACCAAAATGACTAGCACGAAATCCACTTAATCTTCCCATTGGCGGACATCAAACCCATGACATAATACTATGCCTCCTTCCAGTCATCCAAAAGAGACAAACACCAAAGCCAAAAAGTTATTTTCGTTAAGAAAAAAAAAAAAAAAAAAAGTTTAAGTGGAAAACAAAGTTTACCCAAAATAACCATCTTAATCCCCAATTACAAAAAAATAAAATGAAATAAACACACAACTGAAAAGGAAGAGTAGAAATTCAGACCACCCTGTGCTGTAGTACCACGTGCTTATCCACATCTCCAGATTCAGGTTCCAATCTCTGAAGTTGCTAGAGACCTTGCAGGAAGCTTGGATTTTTCTGGGATTATCAACCAAGAGCAACTCTAACTGCACAATCTTGTCTCCACTACAAGTTATAGTCTGGCTTTCTCTAGAGGGACAAGCTACAATGTCTAATGAATTGATGACAAGGAGAAATAAACATTCTAAAGTATTATTCTATTCAGCCGAGATGCGTGAGCTCTTGTCCCACTATTGTTCTTCTTTAACCATGTTTCCTGAACAGGAAACTGAACATCTATTATTGTATAGTGGGCATAAAGATATCGTTGACTTCTATAACGATACAATTTGGTGAAACAGCCATTTGTCTTTTCTCACAATTTTCAACTAGCAGGAACAGGAACCCAGTGGGATGCAAACGTGAGCACGTGGCTTTTCTGGCTGCGGTACAAAGGTCGGCAACATCCTCCTAAATATTTGATGACCCGTGGGATGCCGCAACGCAGCGCTGCTGTGGGAACAGCCAGGGCAGCCGGCACACACAGCTGTTTTTGTCTTCTCCTGCTGTTCAGGCGGAGGACCGTGGGCGGCTGTGGGCAGGGAGGCGGAGGGCTGCTTGATAACATTGGAAGTGTTCCGCAGGGCCACGTGGGCAAGCCAGCCTGTCTGAGCTCTAAATTGCTCATCTCTGCTCCCCACCAACTGCCCAGCTGTACTTGCTACCTCCTCACTGTGCTAAAAGCTCCGTGCCCCCATTCCAAGAAGCAATCCACTAGAGGGGAGGGGCTGCGGCAGTGGGGCTGTGGCTCTGTCCTTAGAAGGGGGGACAGGGTGAGCAGCAGCAGTCTTTCTCATGGCACTGTGTCGAGAAGCTCCACGTAAGTACTTTCAGGTGGTTGGGGAAGGCGCCAGTAACTTTTGAGAAAGAACGACCTGCAGGTGTCTTGGTACTAAGAAACTTGGTTCTGTTTCCCCTAAAAGGAAGTCCTCTCGCTGGCTGTGCCTGCCCCATAAGCGTGGTAGCTTGGGACGGAAGGAGTGGGCCAGCCCTCCATGAGGGTCACCTCTTCCTGAGCCTCCACAGTGGCAGATGCAGTCATCCCCTCCCCAAGTGCCACCTCAGGACAAATTCTTCTGTGCAGCGCTGGCAGCCACAGGTGCAAATTAGAAAGGACCCAGTGGAGAAAAACCACTCATAAGAAACAGAACAACTGAAGAAAAGAAAACACTCTGTGGGCCGGCTGCCTGTCTGGGAGTGAGAACGGAAGAGCAAATACCTCAGACAACCTCTGAAAAACCCTTGGCAGGTAAAGCAGCCCACAATGGCTTCAGATCTGTTATGTTTAGACGTCCAGCCCCTTATTCCTAGAAAAAGCACTTTCGTATCTCTTTGAGTCCCATCCCCCCTATTCTTTTTTTTTTTTTTTTTTTTCCGTTTTTCCTCCTCTTTTTCCCTCACCCCCTTCTTTTCCTTCTTCTTTGCCTCTCTGGGACACTTGAAGTGACTCAAGAACGTTGACCTTCTGGGCTTCCTTGAACTCTGAATGACAAATGTCACATACAGAAGGTTAAGCCATCGATGTAACCGACATCACAACAGCACGGCCAACCAGCTTGCAGTGCATGCTTCAAAGCAGCGTTCAGCTGCTATGAGCATGCTGCTTCGGAACATTAAATATGTCACATCCACGGCTTCAGTGGCTAGGTGAGCCTACACTGCAACACTACCAGTCGTTTCCAGTGAGAAGCAGGCTTGTTATGTGTTCTTGGCCCATATGGTGACAGGCGACACTTTGTCTAAACAGTGCTAGAGATAATCTATCACAGGTCAGCCCTTAGGGTTATCCGTCTTGCTGTGGACTTCATATTTTTTTCAATACTATGGAAAACGTGAATTCTGGCTGTGAGATCTCTGAGATAGATCAGAGAACATCGAGACTAGATCATTGACTAAGTGGCACCAGGAGAGTGTATCTTGCATTACCAAAACCCTTACTTAGATGCCAGCTCCTGACCAGTCTTTTCCCAGCGTGTAAGTCTCCAGGGTGCTCCCTCACACCTGCATATGAACTACAAGTCCCCTCATATTCTGGGCTTCACAGCATTGCAAAACCGACTTAAATAAAGCCATTTTTTCACTGCCAAGAGCATAGCTTGGGCAATGAGTTGCATCCCCGTCTGCTATACAAGATTTGGTCCCTGACCAGATCACAGCTGTCCCTTAGAGGGAACTGCTTTTGCCTGAAGGCAATTGCCTACCGTCAACCTTCTGTCCTGAGAAAGAAGGTAGGAGGCAGCAGATGTCTTAGTTACCTTTCTGTTCCTGAGACACAACTCCTGACACCTACGACTCACGGGAGAAAAGATTTCTTTTGGCTCACAGTTTGTGCAAGTTTCAGGCTTGTGACAATTACTTTTCTGTCATTGCTAGGACAAAATACATGGCACCTAAAATTAAAGGAGGAAAGGTTTATTTGGCTCATAGTTCGTGGAGGTTTCAGTCCATAATCAGCGGGCTCCAAGACAGGTGGCATGGTGAGGGGCAACAGTTCAAGGTAGCAGGAAAGAGCAAAACAGTGGAAAGAGCGAGTGTCTTTTCCTCCTCGATATTGTAGGCAGGCTACCCACCCTAGGGTGAATGTAGCATGCCCACCATCTCCACATACCCGTCTTGCACAGGCTGAGAATGTTTACAAGGTGAGGACATTGGGCCCCTGCAGTGTCACTTAGTTAAACTTCTAAATACCTCCAACTGACATGATGAACCAACAGTTACAGCATCCTAGGGTGTAAATACTGCCCTAACGCCAGTCCTCTACACCCTAGGATGTAGAACTGTTGAGTCACTTCATTAAGCTTCTACACTTCTCAGATTGACACAATGTGTTGACCTTGGCATCAGCTGATTCCAAGGCAGAGTGGCCTGGCAGAAGAGAATACACAATGGCATGGCAGGCAGAAATCAGAACGCAATCATGAGAGGAGAGAGGGAGCCAGGCCCTCTCAGGCCACTCTCCCTGCACCCCACCTCCTCCCACCAGGCTTCACCTCCCCACATCCCATTTAGCTGTAAACTTAGCAGTAGATGCGCCGATGGGTCTCATGCCCCATGATGCAGTCGCTTCCCTGTAGCCCCACCTATGAATGCACGAGGCCTTGAGGGGAACATCTGGATATGAACCATAACAACTGGCACGTGGTGATTGGCTGCTGGAATGGGTTCCCCTCCGTATCCATTTGCAACAACCCTAAAAGTTGCCCCAGCTACAACACTCCCCTTCATATTAACCACGGCCCTATTCCAGTTGCTCAGCAGTTCAGTCCTCCCTATTCCCAAATCTCTTCCCACACTCTCTTAATATGAACCCCGGAGATTCTCTAATAGACTTTCTGTAGATCTAAAATCTCTATTTTAGATTCTTAATCCCAGATAACCCAACCCAGGATAACACCTGAGCAGCAGCTACAGTATAGTATACCTAGAGATAGGTAAGTCATTCCTTCTAAATTCAGTAACAAGGGAGGAAGAATGTAGCATATAGAAAGAGCTAATTAACACTGACCTTTGCGGATTCTTCATGATTAATTTGCAAAGTTCCCCGCAGGGCATGGAAGCGTTTTTAGTCCAAAGATATATTTAGTATAGAGACATTTTTTAATGGTCATGGCCAGGTGGGAGAGGCTGCTAGTGGCATCTAGTGGGTAGAAGCCAGGGATACTGCCAGGCACCATCTCCTGCTGAGCCCGTGTGACAAAGAATTATCGGGTTCAGAATGTCAGTGGTGTTGTTGCTGAGCCACTCTCCCCTAGAGGTATCGAGGAGCCTTTGCTACATTACTCAAGTGAGTTATTCCCTGTCTCGAGGTCAGTATACGTAATGTCTCCTTGCTGGTCCTAGGCCAGATGCAGTACAAAGACCATGTTTTTCAAGACTGTTAACTCTGGGTTTGCCCTCTACTTGCTGTCAGGAAGGTGGTATCAACATGTCTATAGGAGCTTCTGCCCAGACATCACCCACTGGGGTGTAGTCACCAGGGGTCCGTCTGACAAATGACCACTCACTGTGTATACATGGATGGTTTGACGGGTGAACAAGGAGGTGCTCTGTATATCTCCACGTTCCTTAGGGAAAGGGGAGCAGGACCTGAGTTAGGGGAGTGTCTTAGTTACTGTTTACTCATTGCGGGGACAAATACCCGACACTCAAAATGAAGGAAGGAAAGGTTTATTTAGCTCACAGTTACTGGAGGTTTCAGTCCATATTCGGCTGGCCCAAGGCTGAGTGGAACAGGGCAGAGAGCATCCAGTTCATGGCGGTGGAACAGCAACAAAATGGTGGCAGAGGTAGCCAACCAAACAGGGAAGCAAAGCAACAGCTCTAGTCTGTCTCTCTGTCTCTCTTTATACTACATTCAGGCTCTCCAGCTCAGTCTGCACCTTAGGCTACACCCGTAATCCCAGAAGTACTTAGACCCATAATTCCATCAGTACTAAAACCCATAATCCCAGGGATCATGGATCAAGTCTCAAACTCTAGAAGTCCCCGCCCCCTGACTCATGAGGCTTTGGGGGGACAACTAGACATAAACTATAACAGGGAGAAATATTATCTCTCATAAGTACAAGTGGGAGGGCTCCTGGAGGTTGGGTGTTTCACCCTTTATGAGGAGACCCCATTCTCCACCAGACTCCAGAATGCTAGTCACCTATTTTGTAGACAAAATAGGCTAGTCTTCCAACTACCCAGGATGGTAATTCTGAACTCTGTCTGAAAATCAAAATCATCACTTGTAGAGCTTATAAAACATAGCAATGCCTCCATCCCAGCCCAAAGCAAGTGGATCAGAATCCAGCACTTTCTGGGAAATGAGAACAGTGAACTGCTCCACACTGAGTTTGCAATGGTCCCAACCTCACAAAGGTCCCTGGCCCCGGAAGAGTCTTCACGCAGAGCTTTGGGCAAGGCTTCTCATGGGCTACCTCTCCCTGGACATTGTAGGACCCTGTGATTTCCCTGAAACATTCTCATGAATCACATTTCTTATAACATAAGTGGTGCTTGCAGCCCACTAAGTTCGCCAATCAGGAGAGTCCTTGATTTCCAGAGGGGGCTTATACCATTACAAGGAAAATAAGAGGTACTTCTATGTCCTATCATCTATAAGTTCAGTTGAGCTAGTGATCAGAACTTAGCACCACTGAGGCAGTCACTGTAGACTCTACATCCAAAAAAAATGGCCTTGATTTGTTTCAGTTGGAGAGGAGGATCCAAAGCAACCGTGAAAGCGATGGCCATGTATATGGTTTGGAATATTATCCACTTACAAGGATAACATCAGGGTACCTGTGTAGGCATATAGTCACTGGGCATTATAATACAGTGTGTGTGTGTGTGTGTGTGTATCTTATAATTTCAAAATGGAAATTAGGAAGGCAAAAATGTGGAAAAATGTAACACCTAACCTCTAGATTATAAAAGTCATTAAACTTTTTATAATGGGTTTCTTGAGATTTTCATCCAATCTTTGAAGATTTCATGATGACCACTGATGCAGACCAACTTCCACAGCTGGAATTACTACCAGTTGTTAATGCCTGTAAAGAGGAAATAATGGCTGCCAATAATTTAAAAATGTTCAACTTCAAGCTGGGTGTGGAGGCACACACCTGTAATTGCACCACAGGCAGGAGGATTATCATGAGTCTGAAGCCAGCCTGGCTGGCATAGTGAGTTCAAGGCCAGCCTAAGCTACCTACTGAGACCTTATCTCAAAAAAAAAGTACAGTTTTAAAATTATTGTCGTAAACATACTAAGCTGCTAAAATGCTGTCTGATGATTAGCCAGCAATCAATTTCTATTTCCTGCTTATGAAACTGTGGCAGATCATCTGCTATATGAAGATGTATCGAGGCCAAACAGCACTTGAAAAAGACTCACCTAAAACTCAGGGACTGGAGGCTCTGGACCAGGCCTCTGCCACTGGCCTACACCATGTAAATACAAGGGTCTTTTGGACACATCTCCAACAGGCACCCAGAGCAGCTAGGAAACTAACATTTCACACCTTAAATTCAAGTAGTCAGTATTCACTGAGGTGTTAGGGTTGACTCAAGTACCAATAAGAAGAAAAGAAAACTAAGGATTAATAAAAATCATCCAACATTATTTTATAATAGTAACAAAACTTTGGTTTGTTTATATATAGCTAAAATATACTCAAGGCACGAGTGATATGTACCCAATGACTATTTGAATGGTAACTAAACTGAAGATAGGTATCCAGACAGGTAGGAAAAGTGAAGGGGAATTTCCATGCTTAAGCTTCTTGGGATACATAAATGGGTGGCCTGACAGTGGACAGAAGTTGGGCTCCACGGGCCACTTGATTAACACTCCTCTGTGAGAGAGCTTATCTCATTTTCCCAAGAAGAAAAACTATTTATGAAGAGTCATGGCCCTTTCTCTGGCTGGATGGAAATGCTGCCTTCAAGCTGCTTGGAACAAGGGTGCTTCCATGCCCCCCACAGCGCCCCAGGGACTCCTACCCACACACACATTTATCTTCTCCTCCCTGTGCACATGCAATTCCTGTGAGGGCAGCTCCTGCTCTCCACATTACCGACTTCTCATCACCCACGTCTTCCCGGGTGTATGGCAGCGCGACTCAGGTGAGGCCGCACTCACGCTGAGCCCGGGGCTTGCCTCTTGATGGCCCCCAGGGCTGTGTGCCTTCTTCCTCTTCCATTTTCCCCCATCCCTAGCACCGCACTCTCAAGCCCCTTTCCTTCCACTCACTGGTCTTCAGGCTCTCTGTGACCCTGAACAATAATCCCATTACATCCCTGAACTCTATCCAGGACATTCATCTCCATCCACCTTTTTAATGGCATTGTTAATGATTTGAGGGGAGTAAATCACAGTCAAGATAATGGCTGCAAAAAATTAATAGACATGATTTTTATGATATAATATACTAGTGTACTAATCGTGAGAACAGTTAATTGAAAAGCACTAAATATTTTATTATCCATTCAGCATTCTGTCTCCTTTTACCATTCAGCATTCTGTTTATTCTTTCCCCCATTCTGAACTTTTTACCTATTATTCTTTCATAATTTCCCATAAAGGAAAACTGCAGAGTAAGATAAAGGCGATTCTAATCACCACATCTAATTAGAGAGAAGAGTAAATCACCATTTAGCATGTCATAATCTCAGGAAGAGGGGACAAGGCACAATTCAAGGAGAAGCTAATGCCTTGAGCTTGGGAAGAAATCTAATACAAACCAAGGAGTGTTAAAACATTTGAGAAAAGGGAGCGTTCTTCTAATTTTTGAGAAAGAAGTATCAGCAATTGTTTCCACATGACAATATTTTTTTCAATTGGTTACACTGCTTATTTGGCCTTATAGCTTTTAGTCACATGCCTGAGAGGGAACAGCACTGGGGACTTAATCATCTCAGTAGCCTTAGTCCAAAGCCAGCAACTCACACCCAACACAGAAGCCCAAAGCATGTACCATCAAGTCACTGCTCCTCCCCCACTCAGCATGAGCGCACTGGTGCCTTTGGACTGCTGGACACCCGCAATTACTGTGTGTCCATTTTCTTCCCTAGGAAGAAAAGCAAACCCACGTCAGAACATTCACCTTCCCACCATCAGGGCGGCTTCCTTCCCAGAGAAGTCAGATATTCCCACATCTAATAAATCCAGTAGAAGTGCTCCAGGGCTGCATTCAGTACTCAGCCTTGCTGGGTAGTTTACGTAACAGTTGGGTTTGGTTTTCTTTCTTGGTCTGGGAAGAGGATAAAAATCACAATACCGTATAAATTCTTGAAACCTAATAACCCTATTATCATCTCCATCTCAAAGGAAGTCAGATAGCAAAGCTTACAAGCTGTGTTCAATCAGCCAGAGCCAGCTTTGAGCACGTTTGTCAAATGGGCCAAGTTTCTCTTTGATTCTCCCACACTCTGTTGCTGGCAGAGTCCTCATTCCTCAGGCCTCACCATCTCTGTCTCCCCTCCCGCCCTACCCCCACTTCTTTGCCACCACTGATTCCCCCTCCAAGATGAAAGGCTTTACGTATTAATTTAGCCAGAACACTCACATATTTTTTTTCAGAGAACTCTTAAATTTTCTGGGGAGAAAATTATAGTTGGAATTTCAAGCCTCAGGAAATATATTCTTTGATCATTAATCCTAAATATAGAAGAGTTTCAGAATCATCTGGGGGAGCCTGTAAGAACTATAGATTCTGGGGTCTGTTCCACAGTCAGTCTCCCCAGAGAAGATCCAGGAATCTGCTCTTGTGATTCAACAAAGCAGGCGTAGAGACAGTCCATGGACTGACCTCGGGATCACCATGTGACCCACCTCTAAGCTCCTCCCACTAAGGGTGCCTCCTTCTGACACTTTGGAATGGGAGCTGGAGGGGATTAATTTACTGGCAGAGAGGAAAGCCAAAGAATATGTATGGAATGGGGAAAGAGAATTAGTTACAATAACCTTGGCTGTATTTTCCTGATAAACAGGATGCTAGCTTCAACTCAATCAGCTGAGTCTACCAAATTGAGATATTTGATCAGCTAATTGTATCAGCTAAGAAAATGACATTGGCTTTTTTTTTTAATTTCTTCATTCCATTAGGCTATTGTAAAAGGCAGGATTTATAGATGTGCATAAAGGCATTTCCTTTCCTCCCCCAGAAATGAGAATGAACCCTGGCCATCTGTGAAACCCAGCACAACTGTTGTTAAATCCAGACCAGAGTTGAGCTCTATCTTCCCCCACTGTTAAGCAGAGGCCTCACGATAATGCCGGGTAAAAAAAGACATCTGCATAGGGCACCCTTTAACAGCCCCTAGGAAGCTTCTCCCTTTACATCGGCTGTCTTGAGAAGTTCATCAAAGGAACTTCAACCCAAGGAAAGAGGCTCTCGAGTTCCAAGTTCTTGCTCTAACCCTATGACTTACCCTTGCAAGGAGACTCGCCCAACATCTACAAGCTGGACATTATTGTACCTTACTTAGTACCTACAGCAAGATGCTAGGGCCCTCACTCTCTTAAAGTCTCTTTCAGCAATCTTGTGTCTGTTCTGCTAGTCCTTTACCCTGTCACTGCCCAATAACAAGTGTTTGATGTAAATAAGCGCTCTCACAATTGAACTTTGATTGATTTAGGTAGCATTTGTTTTTTACCACTGGTAAATTCCTATCTCAATAGGAGATAATTATAATGCAATTAGCCATAGTATGATGATAAATTAAGACTTTTTATCTGAACTGTGACAACTATTATTTGCTGAGGAAATAATGTCAGTGAACTTAGGTTGCCCAAGCTGTTAAGCCCCCTTTGGAGGTGGGGTGCAGAGAAGAGCACTCAAGTATGGAGCAGCCAGATGATACACCCCCGAGAGCCCTCCACCCTCACTCTATGGAGTTGCTGCTAATCCTAAACACCATTTATTATGACAAGTATTACTAATATCAAAATATGTTTTTACTCAAAAAATGACCTGAGAAAACTATATTCTACTAAATCGAGTCATATTTCATGTTCAATTAGCTTGATTCTGCTACACCAAGAAAACATGCTCCATCACTTTGAGAAGTGAAGAACATTCATTGGTGTGAACAACTTATTTGCCTATATCTGATACCCTGTCAAGAAGCACACTGTGTGGGTGAGTGTTTTATTAGAGAACTAAATGGGACAGAGGATACACAAATGTATGAGAATCTTCAAGATTGGTTTATGATGGTCAGCCACGGAGTTTGGTGAGGAAGTGAAGATGATGCCCACACACTGGAGACCGAAGGATTCAGGCCAGGGTGTGGAGCTCACTGGAGCATGGCTGAATGTCCATAGCAGGAGGCGAGAGTCTGCTTTGGAAGCCAGCAGATGATGTCCAAACTGTAGTGAAGACTGGAGTGCCTCCAAAGAAACAGAAGCAGAATCCTTTCTTCCTCCTTTACCTTTTATACCATCCAGGGCATGAGGAGTCCTAGGGTGTGTCTTTTACACCCAAGGGTATAGAATTGCTGAGCTGATTAAGTTTAGTTTCTCTTAACTAAGCTCAAGTTCACATGATCAGTCAATACTTACACAAACCCTGGAATTCATTCATAAAAAGAAATCGTATACCATATAAAAATATAAAACTGTAAATTGAAGAAGGTGAAGAAAAGGAGCTATTTGACTGGGCTGGGTGGGTGGGGTAGAGTTGGGTTGGGTTGGGGTTTTTTGAGACAGGGTCTCGCTGTGTAGCCTAAGTTGGTCTTAAGCTCACAGTGGTCCTCCCTCATTACCTCCCAGGGGCTGGGATTATAGGCACAGGCCATCACACTCAGCTAGCAGCTTTACTGAATAGTCATAATAAAACAATAGATTTTTCTCCTCACCATCAACGTAACTATCATAACAATCCATTATTACTGTTATTATTGATAAAGTACAGGATCTACAATCTCATAATTCTCTCTGAATTGGAGTGAACTCCCATAGTCAGTCAATGCAAACCATAAGGTCACAGGGCTGGGGATATAGCTCAGTGGTATAAGTGCCTGCCTGGCAAGCACAAGGTCCTGAGTTTGATCCCTAGTGCCACAAAAAGATTAAAAAAAAAAAAACCTATTTCAGTTCTTTGAGCTGGGCGTGGTAGCGCATGCCTGTAATCCCAGCACTCGGGAGGCTGAGGCAGGAGGATCGGTGCGAGTTCGAGACCAGCCTGGGCTACAAAAGTGAACTCAAGGCCAGTCTGAACTGCATAGTGAGACCCTGTCTCAAAAAGACAAAAAAAAAAAAAAAAAAAAAAAAACCATAAGGTCACCAAGTAAGGATACAATGTCCCTCATATGGACCTGGGCATAATGACCTCTGAAGAGGCCAGATATATATTATGCAAGCTTGGTCTCCTCTCTTCAGGAGAGATCCCACTAGCCACACTTCTCCTTCCTGTTCTTGGAAATGTGTGCAAAGAGAATGCAGGACCCACTCATGCTCATGCTTCCAGGTGTGTCTGGCCAAGGGGAGCATCAACAGATCAGACAGGAGGAAAACAAGACAAGGACACTATTTTACTGGCTGCTCAGAGCATAGAGGCTTTACAGAGCCTCAGCCAGAGGTCAAGCTGTTCTCACGTGGCCTTACCTCCGTAGTACTCTGTCTGCCTTTGGGTCCCAATAGCCACTCTTTGCTCTGCTCCATCAGGCCTGTCCCAGCTCTCTGTTGGGACTAATCTGACAGGTCTGTGCTATACTGGGTTGTTTATCTCAAACTCTACCTATACATTCAAAAACAGTCTGAAAACCAGGCATGATGACTTAAGCCTATAACCCTACCACTTAGGAGGCTGAGGCAGGAGGACTGCCATAAGTTTGAAACCAACCTGGGCTATATAGTGAGACTGTCGTTAATTAATTAACTGTCTTCAACTATCAATTTTGGGCATATCTGAATTTAAATCTTTGACCAGTTTGGATTACATAGTAGCATATTCTTTGTTTGAATAATGGAGCCTATCTGTGGTACGCAGCTCAGGTTCTAGTAACAAAGACAGTCTTTTGAGCACAATAGGCTAAGTCAGACTAGAAAAGGGAAAGTCAAAATCAGTGTTCAGAAGACTGCAAGGTACAGCCAGTCTGGGATTTAAAAAAAGAAAAAAGAAGAAACAAACCAAAAAAAGGAGATGAACCGAGAGAGGCAACCACCCTGCAAGGTAAAGCCAAAAGCAGATCCAATGGTGCAAAGCACCATTCATAGCAGTGGCCAGGGCTGCACCAACCTGAAGCAGAGCAGGGCCCCTGCATCGCAGACTCAGAAGCCTACGCACATCTGATGTTCCTGAGAAAGCGCTGCACCTGACAGTTCACCAGCCTCTGCATCTATGAGGTGCTTTCTGCACAAAATTCATGGATAAGCAAAACAAAGTGCCTCACAGCACAACCAGATCAATACCTTGTATCTCTCCCTAAGAGACAGAAAAGGTAACTTTTCATTGTCCTAAATAATGATTGTGTTTGGCCCTTCAGTCCTGTCGTGGGTCCCCACCCAGTCTCTCTGGCCGATTCACCTATAGTGGATGCTGTGCAGCCTGGAGAAAGATGGCTTCAACAAGAAATGCTGAGTTCTCTTTCCTAAGAAATTTGCAAATCCCTGTATCATTTTTTCTTCTCTTTCCCAAGAAGAACAAATTATTCTAAAATAGAGCCACTGAGCTGACACCTATGAGCACAGAAAATGTAATGCATGCTTTTCAGGAGTAGTAGGAACAGGCCCACTCTACGGTCCCCGTGGAGGGTCGATGTGTCACCAGCACAGCAAGGCATGGATTTGCGCACATCTGTAGCTGACATTTGTCACCAAGCCCCCAAAACCAAGAGAAGTTTATCATCCAATCACAAAGATATTTAACAGCTCATAAGATTTGATGATAGTATACCAAAAAAAGCCTGCTGCTGAAAACATTAGCTTTGTATGTATGTCCTGTATTTTTGAGCTTTGTACTGGAAAACTGAGACTGAGCTACAACAAACATGCCAGAACTCACGAATGTCAAGAAAAGATGTCTCCCTTAAAGCAGTGACCCTGAAGGCACACTGTTTTTCATGATACTGATGTTACTCAAAATGTTTTCCAAGTTCTTCAAAGGAGCTACACTCTAGACTTGGAAATATCTTTGTGACAGACAATGAGCCACTCAGGTGATGAATCTTTTTTACAATCCAAAGTTTCTGAAGGTTGGCTTGATGAACAGTATAATTTATCAGTGGAGTTACCTTTTTATGTTTGGTCTTTACTGTATTTCAAATCTCCAGCTCCCAGGTTATCAGTGGAAATCACACATTATGAATCAAAATCAAAGACTGAGGATTAAAAACCATAAAAAAGAGTTTAGAGGGCCAGCAAGATAGTTCAGCAGACTAAGCACCTTCTTAGGCAAGTTTAGGGGTTGGGGTTCAATCCCAGGTACTGCATGCCACTCTGGCCCTGTCCCTGAGTGCCCGGAGTCAGCCATGGAGACCAAATATGGTAATGCACACCCTGTAATTCCATCACTGAGGAGTCTAAAAACAGGAGGACCAATACCAGTCTGAGCTGCATAGTGAGACCCTGTACCAAATACATAAACAAACAAACCAATGAGTTTGGGAAAGATCATGAACTGCCCCAGAGATAAATCCAAAAGGGGAGAATTTTTTTT
>PVJA010007577.1:0-67895 GCA_004027025.1 Myocastor coypus
AGGGGTCAAACAACCAAAACACAGGGGTCACCGAAAGCCATTCTGAATCATAAGTGTAGCAAATTTCAGTTTTGAAGTAGCCACTGATATTATTTTTTGGTTTAGGGTCACCACAACATGAGGAACTGTATTGTGGGGTCACAGCATTAGAAAGGTTGAGAAGCACTGATCTAGTGTCAGTCTCCAACAGTACTGGGATTAGAGGTATGTGTCACCACACCCAGCTCCTCTAGCTTGTTATCTTTGTTTCATTTAACATTCTTTATGAATATGTTTTTGGGGAGGGGTTCAGATAGGGTCTCACCATGCAGTTCAGGCTGGCCTTCAACTCACCATATAGCCCAGTCTGGCCTTGAATTTGTGAGAGACTCAGCCTCGCAAGTGGTGGGACTGCAGGCATGCATCACAACGCCTAGCTTTATACATATCTTGAGTTTTCTCTAAATAGTGTTGGAATCTAGTGTAAATTACCCAGCCATTTCCTTGTCTAATATTAACCTTTTAAAATTATGTTTAGAACGCCGGGCGTAGTGGCTCACGCCTGTAATCCCAGCACTCGGGAGGCTGAGGCAGGAGGATTGGTGCGAGTTCGAGACAAGCCTGGGCTACAAAAGTGAGCGCAGGACCAGCCTGAACTGCATAGCGAGACCCTGTCTCAAAAAGACAAAAAAAAAAAAAAAAAAAATTATGTTTAGGGTTTTATTCATAAATAAGAATCATAATTTTTTAAAAATGCACAATTTAATGAGTATTTCGTTTTTTTTTCTGAGTTTCTGAGACAGAGTTCCTTGTGTAGTTGAGGCTGGCCTTGAATTCACTATGTAATTGAGGCTGGCCTCAAACAGCAATCCTCCTGCCTCAGCCTCCCAGATCCCCAAATTGTGGATATGCATTACCATGCCTCTCTTTTCTTTCCTTCTGTCTGTCTGTCTGTCTGTCTTAGTCGGTATTTCATTTATATCTAAGATAGATTCTTGTCTTGTTTGTTGTTTGTGTTTACATTGCTAGAGACTGAATCCAGGGTTTTGTTCTAGCTCAGCAGAAATACATACCCAACGCTCAAGAGATTCTTAGATTTAAAAAAAAAAAAAGTTATAAAATGTATCTCCTTGTGTATATCTTGGTTTGCATCTATTTTCTTTCTAAGAAAGAAAACAGAAAAACTATTTAAAATAATTTTTTGAAATTTCATCCCAGTTCCTCTCCCTTGCCCCTACTCTCTCTTTCAGTGCTGGGGATTAAATCCAGCAGCTCACAAGTTAAGCTCATGTTCTGCCACCAGCTTGTTTCTAACTTGCAATTTATGTTTGTTTCAAAAATTCTGTTGATTTTTAATCTCTTTTCATTTTCTGTTTGATACTTTGTGGGTTTCTGTTTTACTTCGTTTTATTTTCATGAATCTTTTATTAAGATTATTGGGGCCCAGCAGGTTGGCTCAGTGGTCTAAAGCACCTGCTTAGGAAAGCTTGGGCGGCTGCAGTTTGATCCCTGGCACCACATGCTGCACCAGCCCTGCCCTGAGGGCAGGCTGAGCTGGCCATAAAAATAAATAAGTAAACAAACAAAAGTTCTAAAACAAGAAAAAAATAATAAAATTAAAATAAAAAATTCTTTAAAAAAAAGATTGTTAATTTGCTGTCCATAATAACATCAGTAACCAAATCCTGGAAGTTATTACAAATGCTTCATGTAAGTTTAACCTCTTGACAATCAGATATTTCCATTTCACAAATGAGGACAACAAATACATAATTAAATAATCACCTTCCCAAACCTAACAAAATCCACAGAAATCTTTGCTCTTCTAGCCACTAATACAGAATAAAGCTTTTACTTTTCCTTGTTATAGTGTGAATTTATTTGGTCTGTGCCTGATTTCATGACACTATGTTATCCAGTTGTCAGATGTTAACATCATTTTCATCTTTAATTTTAGCCTCTGTGCTACAGTTGTAATATCATTTAGTTTTATTGAGATTTTTTTTCATAGTGACTACATTTAGCATGTACTTAAAATTATCTAGAGCTAGAGTTTGTTTTTCTAATACTGGTGATTGAATCCATGGAGTACTGAACCTTTATTTACTCATCCATCCATTATTTATTTATATAGTGTTAGATATTTTAGCCTTCAGAATATCTCACATAGCAAATCCCATATCTTCCTGTGTAGCCTTGCTGGCCTTAAACTTACAACCTAACAGTACCTGGCTCTTGAGAGACCAAGATTACAGCTATGCGCAGCTGTGCCACATATTTGAGAGAAAAAATTTTAATTAAGATTATTGATACATTTTAGGTATGTATAATGATCACATTCACCATAGGGAATTTATATCTGTGCATGATATATCTCAATTCTTTTGTCTTACCGTTACCTTTGTTTCAACACCCCTTCCCCTCCTTATGTACAGAAACTTTGTTTCCATTTTTCCTTCTTTAGAGAATTTTTTTTTTCTTTTGGAAACAGAGTCTTGCAATATGGCCCAGGCTGATCTCAAACTTGCAGTGATTCCCCTTGGCTCAGCCTCACGTACCACCATGCCTGGCCAAGAATTTTCAAAATTGTTTATATGCTACTTATTTATTTTTTTATAATGTATTTGGTACAGGGACTACAGGATGTATAGGGTCTCACTATGTAGATTGGACTTGCAGTGATCTTACTGTTTTCAACCTCCCAAGTGCTGGGTTTACAGGCATACACCACCATGCCTAGTCTCAGTAGCCACTTCAGTGTGCCCGGAAGCAGGGTGGGCACAGCACGTTGCCCTGGCACTGCACTCTGCCTAAGCAGCTGCTTTAGTTCACTGAGCTACCACTATCTGGCCAGGCCTTTTATCCTACTTATTAAAAGAACTTACTACACTGTATAACAAATAAAATATAACATTAAATAAAAACTGTGGGGCCAGGGAGGTAGCTCTGTGGCACAAGTACCTGCCTGGCAAGTGCAAGGTCATGAGTTTGAACCCCAGTCCCGCCAAAAATAAATAAATAAATAAACAAACAAATAAATAAATAAATAGATAAATAAAAACTGTAAGATAGAAACAGATTAATTACTTCCCAAGTCTAGGTGCATTGAGTAGTAACAATTTAGTTTTGAATTTAATTCTTTCTGACATTTTTAGGTCTTAGGAATAGCCCAGATTGGTTGTTTTTTCAGTTAATGGGATTTGGTATGTAAAAAATTTTTTTTAAGAATTTTTTATTTTATTTATTATTTTTTTCTTGTTTCAGAACCTTTGTTTGTCTATTCATTCATTTTTTATGGCTGGCTCAGCCCGCCCCGAGGGCAGGGCTGGCACAGCATGTGGCGCCAGGGATCGAACCACAGTCCCTGCAGCCGCCCAAGCCTCCCCAAGCAGGCTCTTTAGACCACTGAGCCATCCCACCGGGCCCCTGGTATGTAAAATATTTTGAAGGCTAAAATACCTGTCACTAAACAAACCTGAAATGCAGTTGTTTACATACCTTCCTATAGTAGATGGTCAGAGATTTTTTTCTTGTTTCAGAACTTTTGTTTGTTTGTTTGTTTGCTTATTTATTTATTTTTATGGGCGGCTCAGCCTGCCCTGAGAGCAGGGCTGGCGCCGCATGTGGTGCCGGGGATTGAACCGCAGTCCCTGCAGCCGCCTAAGCTTTCCTAAGCAGGCGCTTTAGACCACCATGCCATCCTGCTGGGCCCCGGTCAGAGATTTTTATGCAGGCAGTGCTTTTAAGGAACATTGGGAAGTACGTATCAGGAAATCTGTTTCGTTTGTGCAGATTCCCTCTCCTACTTCCTACTCTGGATAGCCACTCAAAATTGTGAAATTTTGATGGTGTGATCTCTTGTTTTTCAATTGAGGATGATACACAATGCAAAATTAAAATATTTCTTCCAAGTTTTTATTCCCATTTGTTGTTTGTTCTAAGAGCCAGGTATCTAGGGCAGGAATTTGTTGTGGGAAAGATTATGAAGAGAGATGGAGCTCATTCTGTGAAGGCTGATAAATTTGTCATGAATCATACTCAGCAGACAGCTATTAAAGGCTTTTTAATCATGAGAGTAATACAGAAATGATCTTTTAAGAAGTTTAATTGTGTTGGCAGTATATAGAAAGACTTATCTCTTGGGCAAAATCACCAGGAAATCATTTCATAGCCCATTGTAGTAATCCATATACTACTGATTTCTTTAGTTGGAGATTGATTGCTCTAATCTTTTTTTTTTTTTTTTTTTTTTTTTTTTTTTTTTTTTTTTTTTTTTTTTTTTTTTTTTTTTTTTTTGTTAAAAATTTCATTTATTTATTTTTTTTCTTGTTTCAGAACCTTTGTTTGTTTATTCATTCATTTTTATGGCTGGCTCAACCCACCCCAAGGGCAGGGCTGGCGCAGCATGTGGTGCCGGGGATCGAACCGCAGTCCCTGAAGCCGCCCAAGCTTTCCCAAGCAGGCGCTTTAGACCACTGAGCCATCCCGCTGGGCCCGATTGCTCTAATCTGATACATAAAGATTCCTGTCTTTATCTTGTTTCTCTGAAGTTTTCTTCATCCTGACCCCTTTTCAAGAACCCATCATACCAAATTTCATTCTAGAAGAATCAAGAGAGCTTCTAGAATACCTGGGTTCCAATCTCAGTGCTGCCCCTTCTTTGTTGTGTGTTACTGGCAGTTTGCTTTATTTCCCACTGCTTTAAGGAATAACAGTGGCCCCATCATCATAAGGTCAATGGAGACTGATTGTGTGAATATATGGAGTATTTTCATTAGTAGTACATGTTTATATTCCCTTGTGAAATACTCTTAAAACGGTGCTTAGCGTCCAGGAAGCACTGTGGCAACGTTGCTTCATAGTTGTATGTTTCTTTCTTTCCTCTGGGAAGTCTGGGCTCCACACTTCTGTGTTCCCATGAATTCCTGTGTTTCTCACTATGTTGTGCTGTCACTGCTGTGTTGGCTTTTTGACTTGCACATAGTAGCTACTCAAATATTTGTTGTCTAACACACACAGTTCAAATAAAAAGCTATAACTGGCTACAGTGCAAGGAAATTATATCTCAGCTCAATTCAGCCCTTTATCTTTACCAGGAAACTGAAGAAATGCCCAACTAACATAGATTTCCAGTCTGAAACATAATCTTGGGATCCATTTTAATGTGGGGCCTCAAAGATGTAGATTTTCAAGAAGTGCTTATTGTCCTGCCTTAATTGAAACTTCAGTTTAGGGAAAAAAAATCCTTGGTTTAAGATTTAAGGGCTGGGGAAATAGCTCAGTGGCATAAATGCCCTCCTGGCAAGCACAAGGTCCTGAATTCACTCTCTGCTACCACAAAAAAAAAAAAAAAGTAGAAAAAGAAAAATGGATTCAAAGCCTGATGTGATAGTGCACATCTCTAATCACAGCTGTTCCAGAGACTGAGGCAGGAGGATAGCAGCTTAGAGAATAGCTTGGGTAACTTACTAAGACTCTGTCTCAAAAAAAAAAAAAAAAAGGGGGTTGGGGATATGGCTCAGTGCCACAGTGCTTGTTACCATGCTAAAGCCCTGGATTCAACCCCTGGTACCACAAGGAAAAATAGATAATAAGGGTGGAATCACAAGGTGATGGAAGACGAGGTGATGATCATGAGGCTGTTGACCTGGGCATGCAGCGTAGAGGCCAAATTTGGCTTCTTGGTTGGTTAACCAAAGCTAGGGGGTCTAGGCAAACCTCAGAGATGAAAAGTGGTTAGTATACTATGAACATGAAAGTAGGTCATTTGCAGGAAAATGGAGTGAACTGGAGACGGTCATGTTCAGGGAAATAAGCTGCACTCAGAAAGTTGAGCAGCACACATTTTCTCACGTGTGAGAAATCTTAAAAATGAATAAAATAAAGTGGAGATGACAGAAAACTAGAAGATAGACTTCTAGAGATGGGGAATGGGATCAGGGATGGGAGGAAAAGGAGAGGGTAATGGTTGAAAATAATCAAAATACGTTATATGCACATACTCGTATACAAAAATGAACCTAACTACTCAGTATTACTAATATGCACTAATGAAAAGGTACAGAAATACTCGTAGAAAAAGTATATAACATGGTAAAAAAAATTTATTTAAGTGGCTGCTAACCACAACCAAGTAGAAAGGAAGATTGGCTGTGGCTCTGAACTTTATACTAGGGCCGGCCAAATAGCTCAGCAGATTAAAGCACCTGTGATCAGGTGCAGGTGCCAGGGGTTCGATCCCCAGGCCTGCTATGTTGGCCTTGCCCCCAGGGGTACCCTGAAATGGCAATCGAGATTAGGTGTGGTGGCCCACGCCTGTAATCCCAGCTCTTGGGAGGCTGTAAGCAGGCGGATTAGCACAAGTCAGTCTAGTAGTGATACCCTAAACACCCTGTAAACCCTTCCCTAAAATACAAAAAAAAAAAAAAGTTTGTACTAAAAAGGGGGACCTTCAGTTACCAGGTCAGCACCTGCTGAGGGGCCCTGAAGCTGAGGGAAGTACAGTGCATTTTAGTGTGGATTTTAGTTTGTATGATCTAGGTTGAATTAAGTGCTATATGAAGAGCATGTCCCTCAGCCATCTCTCTTCATCCACTTAGATGACAATTATTACATGCAGGCCTTGGATCTGGTGGTGTGCACATACCTCTCTAACATATCTTTTTTCACTTTTTTGGGGGCGGTATCAGAAATCAAACACAGGACCTTGTGTTTGCCAGGCAGGCAGTGTGCTGCTTAACTATTTTTCCAGCCCTTCTAGCGTAGAGGATTGTCAGTATGTATGTATGTATGTTTGTTTGTTTGTTTGTTTGTTTGTTTGAGACAGGGTCTTGAATGTAGTGAAGGCTGGCCTGAAACTCCCTATGTTACCCGTACTGACCTCAAATTTGCAATCCTTCTGCTTTAGCCACCTAAAAACCTGAGATTACAGGCATGTGCCACTCCACCCAGCCTAGTTTCATTTTGTATATCCCTTAAATGAGGCTGAGCATGGTAGCACATGCCTGTGATCTCAGCCACTTAAGAGGCTGAAAGATTGAAAATTCAAGACCAGCCTGGTAATTTAGTGAGAACTTAACAGTGAATGATTGAATGGACCAAGGATAGCTTGGCATTCCTGGATTTACTTCCCAGTACTAGGAGCAAAACTCACCATTCACTTTCAGTTAAAGTAAGGAAGGCAGTGATTGCTTAGCCTTAACTTATGTGTTCATTCATAAGGACTTTTGAGTTTGTTATATGTACCCTGTGAGGTAGCCTAGCCCTAGCAACAGAAGTGAACATGACCTATCAGTGGCCAACATTTGAACTGTGAGAACTGTGGACTTGATTGTCTAGGTGCCTTAGAGAAGCCTGTTGTGAGTAGTTCAGAGTATTTATGATTATGATACATAGCAGAATAGGAGCCTTGCTATGACTGAAAAAAATGGTGAGAGAAGTTCAAGCTGTTTATTGAAAATCCAGTTATCTAAACACACTCAAGGAGCTGGCAAGATAGCTCAGTGGACTAAAGCACCTGCTTAGGCAACTGCAGAGACTGCAGTTCAATCCTGGGCACCACATGCTGCCATGACATAAATAGAGTTTTTCAAATAAATAATAAAAAAATAGACACATACTTAATTTATTCAGTTTAAGTGTAAGTGAAGCATAGAAAAAATTGGAAACGTTTAGAGTTGGTGAGTCTTCAGATGCTAAAGACAATATTTGTCCAGTTTTTCCTTGATTGAGCCTAATTATAGCCCACTGTTTCTGAGTCACTTTTAAAAAATCTATACTGTTGGGGCCCGGCAGGATGGCTCAGTGGTCTAAAGCGCCTGCTTGGGGAAGCTTGGGCGGCTTCAGGGACCGTGGTTTGATCCCCTGGCACCACATGCTGCGCCAGCCCTGCCCTCGGGGCGGGCTGAGCCGGCCATGAAAATTAGTGAATAAACAAACAAGGGTTCTGAAATAAGAAAAAAATAATAATAAATAAAATAAAAAATTCTTAAAAAAAATAAAAATGTATACTGTAAATGTCTTATTTATATGTATTATGGCCAGTTCAGCCTACCATGGAGGTGGGGCTGGCACAGCATGTGGTGCCAGGGATCAAACCTCAGTCTGTGCGTTGCCTAAGCAAGCGCTTTAGACCGATGAGCCATCTCAGTGACTCTTCTGAGTCACTTTTGAGAGCTGGTACAGAAAGAATTTTATTAAAGAATATGAATGTCAGGTCTTGGATCAGCGAGGACATGGATGTATCTCTCGGTACCATTCAGAGGTGAGGGCTATTTCATTGCATGCTGCGTTTAATCTGTTCATAACATGGAAGCCTTAGGTGATAAATTTTGTCTCTCAGAAAGGGTGAAACAACAAAAACGAGAGCATGCAGGCTTCACCTCTTAAACAGTTACAAGGTAATAAAGAACCGAGAAGGAACTGGCTAAGTAGAATGACAAAAAACAGTAACAGGCTTAACGTGCCTTAAAATATTTCAGTGTGGGCTTTCATATTGTTTCAGTAGGGCTAGTGTGGAATGGCGCTGCCTATAAAGAGTCTGACATCCACCTAAAGCAATTACCAAGAAGACAGCTTTTTGGATTTGATGGGCTAATTAGATTGTGGCATGGTATTTTTCTCCTCCCAGGCTTTTACATTTTTTTAACATATAGAAAAATTAGCAGAAGTAGGGGCTGGGGAGATAGTTCCGTGGCACAAGTGCCTGCCTGGCAAGTCCAAGGTCGTGAGTTTGAACCCCAGTCCCACAAAAAAGAAAGAAAGAAAGAAAGAAAGAAAGAAAAATTAGCAGAAGTAAACTAATCACCTACCTTCTAGATTCAGTCAGGCCATATTTGTTTATCTGTACATGTATATTACTGGTTTGTTTGCTGGACAGTTTGGAAGTTTGAAATATTATGACATTTCTCTCTGGGGAGTCAAACCCAGGGGCCCTCTACCAAGACCTACATCCCCAGCCCTTCCATTGTTTTTCAAAGGACAGGGTCTCACTAAATTGCCCAGGCAGGACTTGACTTTAGGTCCTCCTGCCTCAGTGTTGGAATCGCAGGCATGCACCACCATTCCCAGCTATCTCCTAAATGCTTTTAATGTGAATCTGTAAGCATGAAAGCTTTATTTGGGGCCTGGCAGGATGGCTCAGTGGTCTAAAGTGCCTGCTTAGGAAAGCTTGGGCAGCTTCAGGGACCACAGTTCGATCCCTGGCACCACATGCTGCGCCCACCCTGCCCTCAGGGCAGGCTGAGCCAGCCATAAAAATAAATAAACAAACAAAAGTTCTGAAACAAGAAAAAAAAATAAAATTAATAAAATAAAAAAAAGAAAGCTTTATTTACCATTGTTCTACTATATAATAATTCCTTAGTATCATCTGTTGTAAATATGTGGTAATATATTTTATTTAGCCACTTAAGTTTTTGCACTTTACTCCAACAACCCTAATCACTTAATTTTTCCCTGTCATTTTGCCATGGATCTAATGGGCAGCAGCAGTTGATGGAGTTGTTCGAATTCTCCTATTGTTTTGAATTTGGGGAACTTGATAGCAGTGGTTCTCAATTTGGGTTACATGTTAGAACTTTGAGGAACTTTAAAAAATCCTTATTTCCCCATAACCCACACAACATAAATCAGAAATGCTTGACATTTGGAATCCAGGCATCATTGCAATTAGAAGTTTCCCAGGTTATTTCAGTGTACAACTACCATTAATAATCACCAGTGTAGATCCTAGTAATTGAGAGTATTCAGGGTGTGGATAGCCCATCATAACAGGAATGAAGAATGGTTTGCCAAGATGTTTAGGTTTTTTCCTTTTCTTTCAATAAATATATACTGAACAAAACATTTAATGAACATCTTCAGTCTCTAAAGCATTAAGCCAGGTTCTGCTCATAATATTGAATTTGTTAACTGTGATGTTCTGGAAGGACCATAGACTTGAAGTTCAGAAGGTCAGACTTCTATTGAGTTTATTCTGGCTTTGCTGAAACAAGTTGTAGGATTTTTAACAAACTCCTAAACCTTTCTGAGACTAACTTGACCTCAATTACCTTTCCAATGCTATCTTAACCGCTGTTATTATTATTTTTATTTATTTATTTTTATTTTTTATTTTTGCGGAACTGGGGATAGAAGTCAGGCCCTTGCGCTTGCCAGGCAAATGCTTATTCTACTGAGCTATCTCCCCAGCCCTCTTTTTCCTTTGGTACTGGGTACCAAACTCAGGACCTGTGCTTGCCAGGCAGGTGCTTATGATGCTGAGCAGTCTCCCCAGCCCTACTCTTAGTCTCTTTATGCCCCAGCTACACCAGCCTTCTTTTTGTTCTTCAGCCATATGGAGCTTGTTTGCACTCCAGGATTTTTTATTTCAAGTTTCAGCTCAAATTTCATCTCCTCTATGAGGCATCCTTCAGTCACCTAAAGTAATGCCCCAGGTGGCCCTTGTCATGTCATAGTGATGCTCATTTTATCACATACCCTCTCTTGATATTTTCTTGTGATGATTTCTACAGTGTAAGAGTTCCATGAAAGCTGGGGCATCATCTACATTGTTTCCCTTATTACAATAACAATAGAAGAATGCAGGACTTGTAGCAATAAATGTATGTAGAATCAATGAATGAGTAACAATAGCCCCACCTAATATTAGAAATAAGCTTATAAAAAGCTCCTGAGGAAAACCTGCTTTCGCTTCCACACACACTGTTTTCCCACAGAGCACCTTTACTTATAAATGAAAGCTAAAAGCCAAAGCCACTGCTTGTACTCAGCGAATCCAAGCAGGTGGAGGGTACTGCCACTGAATAATGTAAGGAGGATGTCGTCTGTCGGTTCCCTAACCCCTTCACCAGATTGAGGTTATAGAGTTACTGTTTGCTCTCAGTCAATCTCCCTGTGAAAAGCCAGTAGTTTTTGTACTACCTTAGCACTTCTCCTGCTGAAAAGGAACTTGTATTTGACCTTGGAGCTAGCTGTAGATTGTACTGATAAGCCTTTGTGTATTCACAAAGGCTGGCCTGACTGCACGACACCAAGAGGCGGCATTAGCTGGCTAGTTACAGTCCTTTCTATACTGTCTTTTTCTAGCCAAAGAGCAGATGCAATAGATGCTCACAGAATATGCTTTTCTTTTTCCTCCTGGTGTATTTTTAAAGGCTTAATTTGTTGATCCTGTACTCTGTGCCAGACACTGGATACTTAAATCACACTTCCCAAGTTCTCTTTTAGGAAGGAACTATTTAATCTCTTTATACGTGGATATAGTGAGTTTTAGACAAGAAACTTGCCCTCGCTGGTGATTTATGGAGCCAGAATTATAGCCCAGGTAATCTGACTTTATATTTCATTGTCTCAACCATACCACATCCGTTGTAACTTTCTTTCCTCATCTTTCACACTTCAGTATGTCTGTAAGAGGCATTTGAGATGCACCTTTTCTATATCTGTAGGTGATAATGTTCAGTCCATTTTCTGTTGCTATACAGAATGCCTGAGACTGGATAATTTGTAAAAAGGAAAAGAGGATTATTTAATTCACATTTGTGAATGCTAGAAGTGCAAGATTGGACTGTTACATCTGGCAACAGCAAGCTAACAATCTACTTTCTCACTAACTAACCTATTTCCTACTTACTCCTGGGACAGAGCATTTTAATCTACTCACAACAGCTCTGTCTTCTGACCCAGGTACCCCCATTGTGTCCCAGCTAACACTGCCACACTGAGGGGTTAACATCAGCATCAGTTAGGGTAGAAACAGGCTGTGTTCATGCCACACTTTATCTGCTAGCTTAGTAAGTATTGTATGTCCACATGTATGGCATATCTGACCTATTTATGTGTGATAGAAAAAATCTGCAATTATCCTTCTTTGGGCTGGGGAGACAGCTCAGTGGAATAACTGCTTGCCTGGCAAGCTCAGGGTCCTGAGCTCAATCCCTGGTACTGCAAAAAAAAAACAAAACAACAAAAAAAAAACCTCTCCATTTTATTTGTGATAGAGCTAAGCTCCAGGAGGTTCACTTATGTGCCTGAAAAAAGTTCTCTTTTATGAGATTGACCTGCTTGAAGAAAATAAACATATCTGATTGGTTGGACCATTCATTTACATTTTCATTCAACCAAACAAAATATGTTTTCCAGTATGGGGACAGAGCCAGGGCTTTCACACTGACCTACATCATAACTTTATTTTTGTTTTTAATTTTATTAACTTTAATGAAAAATAACAATCAGAAAGTTTTAAAATAGGTTAGTAGGGCAATTACAATAATTAATACATTGCATATTGTCATCATAGCAGTTGTTCAGAGTACAAGATGCAGACATGATGTCTTTTCTAAACACTGTTAGTACAAATCTTCTCACTAAACTAAGAGAAAGTAGCTGTATATATATATATATATATATATATATATTCCAATAATCCATAATAGTAGGATTTAGCAGCTGCCATAAAAGATAGCTGCTCATATTATTTAATTTATTTGTTGTGAGTCATTAACCATAAGCTTTAGTAATTGACAATACAAAGTATCTCTTCTGTTTTCCTTCTTCAAACTCATATCAAACTGCCTCGGTCCATTTTCAGTTGCTATAACTGAATTATTCAGTTTATAAAGAATACAGGTTTGGCGTTGGCTGGGTAGCTCAGTAGACTAAGCATCTGCTTGGGCAAATTTAGCTAAGCATAGAGACCACGGTTTGATACCCAGCACCACATGCTGTACCATCCCTGCCCCCAGGGCTGGCTGAGCCAGCCACAGAGTCCAGGCATAGTGGCATATACCTGTGATCCCAGTGCTGGGGAGACTGAAAACAGGAGGATCACTATGAGTCCAAGCTGCATAGTGAGATCTTGTAACAATTAAATACATTAAAAAGAAAAACACACACTTTTTTTTTTCAGCTCACATTTCTAGAGATCCCTTTTTATTCTTAACAACAAACCTACCACCATGATAAATGAGTGGATTAATTCATTGGTGAGGAGGAGCCCCCTTGACCCAGTCACCACCCATAGGACTCTCTCTGTGGCAGTGGGGGTCCAGTGCTAACACATGCAGCAGGGGCATGTTCAGGCACTGATATTGGTAAGAGCGTGTTTAGAGCAAAAACCAGGTGTATACTCTACAACTATGTACTGTTCTGTAGTGGGCTTCAAATCTTAGATTGTTCATAATGGAAAGACCAGCAGACATCATTAGGCTAATGGTACTATCTTCTATATACAGGAACTGAGTTCTAGAGAGGAAAAGTGATTTTCCAGAGTCACAAAAATAATAGTAGCTCTACATTTCAATCATACTTTATCCCTTTTCTCCCACTATAGACAGAATTAATTTCACTATAATACCACCTTAGAATTTATATTTAACTCGGAATTTTGCACTGATAAATATTTCCCCCCATAATAATGGGGAGATTATTTCTGTATAGCTTTTGAATATGATGCCTCTACAAATACTTAACTCCTCTGCATTGAACTTTGTTGTTTTCCAACAAAGCCAAGAGTTTGTTTTGGACTGTGTCTCTCCAGTTAATGCCAATATGACTAAATAACATTAGAATCAGTTACAGAAAGGCCTCTGTGTTGAACATTTTCAGTTCCCTAATTTTGCAAATGACCATGTAGAATTGGTGGATTTGTGGAGTAATGAGTAAAGCCCTGAAGATCAGGTTCTGGTTCCAGATATATAATGAACTATCAGTATTAGGCAAGTAGTCTCATTTCTTTCTCAGAGTCTTAATTTTTGATGTACAAAAGAATAACTCTAGGGATTAGATAAACTCTAATATCTTGGCTGAGTCCTAGGGTTTTTGCTTTGAGTTCCACACTACCAAGTTACTTACCCTTCGATGACCTCAAAAACATATAATTCATAAAGGCAGTCACATCTTTGTCCTTTTTAAATAATCCTTGCTGATGCAGGGAATAAGAGACTACTTTAGAGGGTGCAAAGTTGAAGACATAAACACCTTCTGAAGGAAAGCATGTTAATCCTGACGGGAAAAATAAGGAACTTTGAGGCATAGAAAGGTTCAGAAAGGCAAAGGAGTTCCCCTGCAATGGCTGGCGGCATGGGCTCAGGCCCTGGCGATACTGAGGACACCAGACTTTCACTTTCTATGTGCCAAGCATTTAAAATGTGTTAAAGGAGTAGAGTAAATGGAGTAATAAATGTAGAACACAGAACGGTGGCTGGTGCATGCTGAGCACTATATAACCAATAGTCGCTATTATCATTTTATTGTTATATTATAGGGCGGTGATTGTAACAAATCTTCACAGCAACCCTGTAAGTTAGAAACTATTATTATCCATTTTACAGATGAGAAACCTGAACAACAGGAGTTAAGCCAGAAAGTGAAACAAGATTGAAGTCTCTGACTGTAGTTGAGTATTTGGTTAGGAATGCCCAGAGGTATTGGCTGCTACATACTTAGAGTTATAAGGAGTGTTCCTTTGAGAAAGTGACATTGATACTGATCCCAAAGAGATAAAAAATTAGCCAAGTAATACTAGGAGAAGTGTGAAGAAAAGGCTGTTAAAATACAGTAGGAAGTACAAAATCTAAAAGAAAGTGGGTTTGATGTTGTTGAAAACACAGAAATGTGAATCATTCCCTGAATGTTCAAAGTTACACAACTATACAAACTTTGTTTCATCTTCCTTGTTCTGTTTTCCCTATCATTGTTTATGGTGTTTTATAATGTATTCTATAGCGTACATTTTTTTATCTTTCCCACAGTGAGATGTAAGCTATCTGAGGAGAGGGCATTTTGTCTGATTTGTTTCATTGCTTTAGCCTTTCTTATGGTCACTGAGAGTCTTTCAGAAAATCAAAAATAAGATTTCTATCTAGGGCCAGTGAGATGGCTCAGTGGTCTAAAGCGCCTGCGGAAGAAACTTAAAGCAAGCGCTGCTATCACTCCTCAATCCCTGGCACCACATGCTGTGCACCCCCACCCCAGGGTGGGCTGAGCCAGCCATAACACAAACAAATAAATGAGGTTTGAGAGAAATAAAAAATAAAATTAAACTGAATTTAAAAATGTTAAAAAAAAGATTTTTATCTAAGAAGTTAGATTCCTGATACCAATAAATAAGTAAGTAAGTAAGTAAATAAGTAAATAAATAAACCCTCCATGAAAGGTCAGAACTGCACTCCTGGACATGCAGCTTACCTAGGAGGGCAAAGCCTGGATTCGAGCCTCTTTCCTACTGGCTAACCGACTGCAAGACATAATAGGACAAGCATTATGCAGCAGGTTTGAATGCGTCCATAGTTCCTACAACTGTGCCAGCATATAGGAGACACTAAATAGAGATTTGTAGACAGTCTAAAGCGCCTGCTTAGGCAAGCTTAGGCGAGCGCATAGGGACCGCGATTCAATCTCTGGCGCCACATGCCACACCGCCCTACCCCCAGGTGGGCTGAGCCGGCCACATAAAAAGACATTTGTAGAATGGCAGACGGAGTGAGGGAACAGTAGTTGTGAGACAGAAAGGTAGCCAGAAATCAGACCAGCTAAGGACTTCAAAAAAAAGTTAGATCTGCTGCTGCTGCTGCTGCTGCTGCTGCTGCTGCTGCTGCTGCTGCTCCTGCTGCTGTTTTCCTAAGTAGCAGCTATCAAACAGGAAGTCCCGTGAAATACTTTTCAATGACTGCTTTTTAATAAGTGGTACACATAATTCTGCAGTAGAGTACATTATAGGCACTCAGTTGTCCGATTTTCAGTACTTTTGGAGCTTGCCTTCAGTAATCTGAAGCTTGCCTGTAAGCTTTGCGTATTTGGTATTTCATTTTGCCTTCATATTACATCAGTTTGCTACGTTTTGTCGAGCACTGTGCTGGGGTCATTAACATGACCTCTACATCAGATGAACATTTAAAATCAAAGTTGTTACTGAAAACCCAGGACCTCTGGTTCTTGTGATTGAATGGTGAACAAGGGAGAAAATGAGAACACCTGAGTGTTACTCTGCCTGGGAGCGTCTTGTATTAATTAGTGAAGATTCTTACATTTTTCATTAACTTCTGCCTTCTCCTCCTCCTCCTCCCCAAAACACCACCCTTCACCAATACGATTGAGGATTCCCTGTTCACTGAGGAGGTGACAGTTGGAATCTTGGCATTAATTACTCTTTGAGCTTTTGATTCTCTTTCATGGTGATGTTTCTTTGGCACCCAGTGCCACATTTGATATTCACTCTTTACAAGAGGTTTTCCTTAGAAGTTTTTAATCATACTGACTTTCTCTTCCATGATAGAAAAAGGATACAGCTTGAAAAAGAAGGCCCCTACAGGGGCTTGTTAATGAAGTTCCTGTCCCTCCATGGCCCAGGCCTTGCATGTGCCATCCCTGCTCCTGGTGTGGAGTGTTTAGCACTTGCCAGCCCTCATACTCCAGCTGGGCGCAAAGCAGTCTGCCTGAGGGACTTGCTTGCAGCTAGCTCAGCCACTTGATCTGTTGCTCCCCCCCCCAACCTTTGTTGGTGACTACAGACAAGAGTACGGAAGATATAAAACTGTAAGCAAGAGGAGATTTAGACTATATAGCTTTATTGCCACCTTGGAAGTGGCCTGGGAGTTCTGCTGCAACGACTTGATGCTTTGTGCAGCTGCCATAAATAACCTGCTTTCATTGGGGTGAGGATGAAATATTTCCACATGGTTACACAAGTTCCTTTCCTCTTTGCCCTGATGCTCCCTCCCTTTTTCTCCCTTTCATTAATTGCTTAGCAGTTGCTGATGCAATTAAAACGAGATGTGTCTGCAGCCTCTGTGGTTTGCTGTCAGAGCCCTCTCTCTAAGGTCTTCATCTTAACTGCTAGGGATGAGTGAACACCTGATTTTGAGGCAAGGCAAGGGAGGGACCTATGGCTGTAGTTAAATGAATTTTTCTCAGAGCAGCAGCTTGCAGAGGTGGACTTCTCCTGCGCTCTAATCATTTTGCCAAACCAAGCCCTGGTCCCTTGTGCTGTTCATTAACTGAGCTTATATTTGGCAGCACAGTATACAGAAGTGAGTCCTGCTGAATTGCTTTTGTTGGTGATATAGAAGTGCTTTTCATTTTTAACTAGAAGAAAACATGAAGGAAATGCAGAGTAGTCAAAACCGAATCCAGGGGTTTCTGCAGGAAACAAGAAAAAATCTATCTGGACATGTGAAGAGGACAGGGTTGCAGCATTTAAGCACCCAGGAGTGCTCACACTGCCACTCTGGAGTCCATACTGAATAATCGTGGACCAGGGGTGATTCCTTACACATCGCTAAGACTCGGTTATTTGGTTTTTCTGTTCTTTATTTTTGTTTGTTTGGTTTTTTTGTTGTTTTGCTTTGTTTAGATGAAGTATTCTGAGGCAGGGCCTCATTATGTAGCCCAGGATGGCCTCACTCGTAGTGGTCCTCCTGCCTCAGCCTGCCAAGTGCTAGGATTACAGGCATGCACCACCATGCCCAGTCTCAATTAGTTATTGATTATATAATTCTCTTAGGTAGTTCTCTTTTGGCGTGTGATGGGCTTCAAAAATTTTTATTGGTTTTCACTTTCAAGCAAAGCTCTATTAAAATTACAATTAAATATTTTACTTGAGACTACCTTGTCCCACAGTTAACTTGTCCAATTAGTCATGTTTTTAAAAGAATGTTGGGGCTAGGGAGATAGCTCAGGGGCACAAGTGCCTGCCTGGCAAGTGCAAGGTCCTGAGTTCGATCTCTGGTTCCTCCAAAAAAAAAAAAAAAAAAAAAGAAAGAAAAAAAAAAAAAAAAATATATATATATATATATATATATACACATACATACATAATATACACAAACTGCCGATGGTAAGTGTAATCATTGTATACACCAAACATGTACTAGTAAATATAAATTTTTATAATTATTTATTGTTTTTTTTGAGACAGGATACCCCACTGTGCAGTTCAGGCTGTCCTTGAGCTCACTTTGTAGCACAGGCTGGCCTCAAACTCACAGTGATCCTCCTGCCTCAGCCTCCTGAGTGCTGGGATTACAGGCGTGCACCACCACACCCAGCATGTATTTTAGACATTATTTTCATGGTTTGGGCTGCCTTGTGTGTCTCCGTGAGTGCACATGTGCTGCCATAGTGAGCGTGAGAGTGCTTGGTTGTGACATGCACATCTGCCATTACTCTGAAACTGAAGCAACTTTGTATGAGTTAGATGTTCCAATGATAGGTCTTGAATTTTTTTTCCTGAGGTAGGGAAGGGAACTGTGCAGCGTGGAATTCTAATTTATTAAATTCCCTTACCCATCCCAATTTAGCCAAATCTCTTTCTGGCCTGGGAGTGGAAACCACCATTGTTTTTTCCTTTTCTATCCTAATTTATTTCAACAAGGTTTTATTACATTCTGTGCTGCCCTAGAACTTGTTCTGTGGCTCAAGCTGCCCTTCAACTCTGTTTTGCCTCGGCTTCTCACACAGGTGAACACCACTATGTCCAGATTATTTGTGTGCGTGTGTGTTCTAGACTTACAGAAAAGTTGATGGAATGATATACAGACTTCCTATATATGCCACGCTAAGTTTTTTGTATTATAAACATTCCTTTTTATTGGTATACAGTGGTATCTCAGTTCATAAACTTAATTGTTTCCACCATTCTGATCCAGTGGTTAGGTTCAGTGTTGACCTTATGGGAAAACTTGATTTGGTTTACGGCCAATTCAGTTTGTGACCAGAACTGTGGGAAGAATTAAGTTTGTGAAGCAAGGCAGCAGCACTATATAATACATTTGTTACCTTCAGTGAGCTGATTTTGATATATTATGAGTAACTGAAGCCCACAGTTTATTTAGCTTAACTTCTTTTGTACGTGCCCTATTCTCAAATATGTGTGTGTGTATTGTGTGACCATTTCCTTATCTTTTATGCTATAGGTTATGTAGGCTCATTTGATACATCGCTTTAGTCCTAGAATCAGCTATTTCTCCATGGAGTTATAGCTTCTTATATTGGAGAATGGCATGAGAATAAGATCTGAGCACTATGCAGGCTCCTGCTTGCGAGATAGTTTCAATTATTTTATTTTTTCTGAGACAAAGTCCCACTGTAGTTCAAACTGGTCCTGAACTCACTGTGTAGCTTGGGCTGGCCTCATACAGTGATCCTCTCTGCCTCAGCCTCTAGCAAGGACTGGAGTTACAAGTGTGCAGCACCATGCTTGGCTAATTTTAAATAATTTCTCCATTGTTTTATACTTTTAATAGTATTAGCACCTAGATTTTTTATTGCTATTAAATAAATATATTTCTCATAGGAGTTGAGGCTACATTGCACAGTACTCTATATTGATCTTTCAAATGCTGAACATTTTAGGTTCCTTTAAATAGTTGTGTAACATTAACAGAAATTTTTTTCCAGTCTTAATTTAAATCCTTCCTCTTCTCAGTGTTGAGCCATGACTGTTCTGTTTGAGAATATGAATTTATTGCAGACAGTAATGAGCAACAAGACCTCAGGAATCAAAGGGAAGGCCAGAATGTCCTCTACTTGCACATTTCTCATTAAAAGAAAAAAGAACATTTTCTTTGAACAGTGGTGATTTGAACGTTGATGCCTAGAGCTCAAGTGTAGAAAATAGAAAAAAGAGAGCAGCAGTATGAGCAATAGTATTTTCCGACTAAAGGAGTTCTAGCAGTGTGAATCTTTTGTAAACGTATGACCCCAAGGGTCATCAGAGAACTTAGGGGAGAATAGCTTCATTTTCTCTTGATCCTGAGGCCCTATTTCTTACTCATGTGTCTTGTGTGCTGTTGATTACGTTAATAGGACCCTAAGCTAGATAGCTGTGTGTAGGACGATATTAGTACAAAAAGATTATGAAAGTTTAGCAAGGTAAACTTAGACATAGTCATTTGAACTTTGCCAAGATTTGAAGTTCACTCCATACCCAAGCAGTCTGCTTTTTACCCAACTGAGAAAACATAAATATAAAAGAACTGGGGCTCTGCAGGATGGCTCAGTGGTCTAAAGCGCCCGCTTAGGAAAGCTTAGGCGGCTGCAGGGACCACAGTTCAAGATACCCGGCACCACATGCTGCACCAGCCCTGCCCTCAGGTCAGGCTGAGCCAGCCATAACAATAAATAAATAAACAAACATTCTGAAACAAGGAAAAAAAAAAAGAATGTGTCTAGTTTTAAATATATGTATATATAAAAGAACTACTTGATATATTTGAGAAATTAATAAAAACAGGACTAATTGGAAGTAGGCACTTTGAAAAACTAAATCGCTCTACTTTTTTGCTTTATATTGGTTTGGTTTTTGTGGCACTAGGGCTTAAGATAGGGCCTTTCTACTGAATTATGTTCCTAGCCCTTTTTAATTTTTTATTTTGAAGCAGCTTTGCTAAGTTGCTTTGGCTGTGCCCAGACTCACACTCCTGCCTCAGCCTTGCATAGTATTGGGATTATGAGCATGTGCCACAGGACCCAGCATGTTTGTCTTCTGTTAGGTCAGATTTACTTCATTTATAATGGAACTTGGTAGTATACATGTGATTTTTTTTATCATAATAGCTACCATTTGTTCAGTGCCTACTTGATGTAAATTTCATGAGGCAATGACTTCACTTTAAATACTTTATGAACTCTGATACCAATTTTTCTTGTCATGAGATTTGTAGTTATTGTGTCAATTTAGAAAAGTATCAGATTTTTGTTACTCTATTACAAATTATACCCAAGAATAGGCATTAAAATAAATTTGCAGTGTCTCAAAAATTTACTTCTTCCATATCATTTTAAAAAATACATTGTAGAGAATATTCTAAAAAAACAATGATAGAAGACATGATAAAGGGAAAAAATTCAGTGAACAGGAAAGGTTATCTTCCACAGTTGAAGGAGATCTTAGGAAAACAAATGAGAAGGCAGCCAGTCTAGACTTGCAAAGGTCAAAGACTCCAGGATGTCGCATGTTGAGTTGTGCTGTGTTATGATGGGTTGTGTTTTTATGAGACCAGGTCTCACTATGTAGTTCAGGCTGGCTCTGAACACACCAGGCTGCCCAGGCTGGCCTCAGCCTCTTAAGCACTGGGATTGCAGCCATGTACCAACACAACCCCTTTCTGTAGGAAGAAGAGGAAATAGAATACTTGATAGGTATGACAGTCTTGAGAAGAAATCAGACAATCGACAGATTTCCCACAAACTATAAATACATGTGAACCTAAACAAATAAAAAGCAAAAGCTATATGGGAAAAGGAATCATGGTTTTCAAATCTGAATAAGCTTGTGACATCATTATAATGTAAATTTCAATATGGAATGACTCAGAATTACAGTATGTTTATAAAGTGTGAATGGGGAGAGAGAAGATGTGTGTTTATGATTGTATAGAAGAAAAAGAAGGGAGGTCTGCTAAATCATTATCTTTTGTTTTGTTTTGTGGTACCAGGGATTGAACTCAGGAGCCTGTGCTTGCCAGGCAAGCGCTTATCCCACTGAGCTGTCTCCCCGACCCCTTAAATCATTGTCTTTCAAAGTAGAAGATAAGTTCCCCACATGGAAAAGTCAAACAACAGTGACACATATGCATGGATATCAATTCCAAAATATAGTGAGTCAAAAGATGGGGCAAGTGGTATACCATTGG
This sequence comes from Myocastor coypus, assembly GCA_004027025.1. Lineage (NCBI taxonomy): Eukaryota > Metazoa > Chordata > Mammalia > Rodentia > Myocastoridae > Myocastor > Myocastor coypus. The sequence continues at coordinate 21,615 of PVJA010007577.1, forward strand.
GAGTGGAAGTTGGGCCAGCAGAGAAGAGAACTATTGTTTTACTTAATGAGAACTTTTTCCCTTTAAAAGATTTTTATTTTTGTTTTATAATGCTGGAGTTTGAACCCTGGGCCTCATATATGCTAAGCACACTCAGTCCCACTAAGCTTTATCCGAGCACTACATTTATATATATTATTTTAATTCTCAGCTTTAAAAAATGGTAGCTGGATGTGATGACACACTTCTATAATCTCAGCGCTTGGGAGGCTGAGGCAGGAGGATCATTTCAGGTCTGAGACCAGCCTGGGGTACAAAGTTAACTCACAACCAGCCTAAATGGCATAGCAAGACCCTATCTCAAAAACACCAAAAATAAATAAACAAACAAACAAACTGTAAGCCTAAGAACAAAATGTTTAGAAAATTGAAACACAGTTGGTTATTGTCTTAAACAGGACCTTATCTTGTCTTGAGGATCCTTGTTCAGTTTGTAGATGTTTGCACACATTTTTGGTTTATCAGCTGATACAGTTTTGGCTATAAACAACAAAAACCCTGTCTCAAAGTGGCTCGGTATGGCCATTTCTTATCTGTCATATAACAAGCAGGAGGTATAGAGGTAGGCAGGTAAGATGTTTTGGATTGTATTTTGCTGCTTGTTTTGGATAATGCCATAGCTACAGTTCCCAAGCCTTTCATCCAGTCCCTACCACAAGCCGCACCTCTGTCTTTGGAGAAGCGTGAAAACCTTTCCCAGAAAACCGTTATCTTCATTGACTTTTCTATCTCATTGACAGCTGTGTCAGCCATTACTTGTCACATATTCATTAAAAATTCAACTGCTTGCAAGAAGCTTTGACTTCAAGATACAGAAAAAAGGAAAAGGTGTGAATGGAGCACTCCCCAGTGTGGGGAGTGCTACAAACGGTGTAGATACTCACATACATACACAGTAGATTAGGTGAATAGAAGTGAAATTTGTTGACACAGATGCATCTGTTTTTAGGGAAAATACATGAAGTGTAAACTAGGACCGCTTCTTGAAGAAGGACTATTTGTTTACCACCTTTTGCTGTTCAGTACTTTCCTACTGAAAAATAACAACTTTTTCCATTAGTACTGGGGACCAAACCTAGGCTGCTCCACCACAGAGTTATACTTATTGTTTTGGGGAGTTTTTGTTTTATGTTTTTGTTGTGCTTTTGAGACAAGGTCTCACCATGCAGTTCATGCTGGTCTTTAGCTCACTTTGTAGCCCAGCCTGGTCTCAAACTCGCAATGATTCTCCTGCCTTAGCCTCGCAGTGCTAGGATTACAGGTGGGCACCACCACACCCAGAATTTTTATTTTGATAGAGGACCTCCCTAAATTGCCAAAGCTGGCCTGTTAGGATTTGGGTGGAGTATGTCCCTGCAAATGTCTTATGCACTCAGATGAGGGGTCAAGGGATATAGCTGCTGTGTTGTTGAGAGGGGGTTCTGGCCTGTCGCAGGCAGGGCAGCTTTCCTCTGTCCGGGCATACCCACCTTGTGCCTGAGCTGGCCCACATGCCAAGACTGCAGGCTTCTAAAACTAAGCCAGTATAAACCTTTCAGGTTGCAGGTGTTACTGCTATATCGCAGCAATGAGACAGTAATGAAGACATGGCGTGCACCTTGGGATCCTCCCTTCTCAACTTCCCGAGCAACTGGCCCTCTAGGCATGTGCCACCTTGCCCAGTTATAAATAAATGACACTTTTGTTCTGCAATGTGCTAGTCAACATTTACTAGTTTGTTTTATTTACCTCTTTTATGACAGGATCTCTCAGTGTTGTGCATGCAGCCCGGCCTTGAACTTGCTTTTGTAGCTCATCTTGGCCTTGAACTCACAGCAACCCTCTTGCCTCAGCCTCCCAAGTGCTGGGATCACAGATGTACCCTGCCATACCCAGTATCCTGTCCTGCCGTGTCCTGTCCTGTCCTGTCCTGTCCTGTCCTGTTCTTTTTTTTTCTTTTCTGTCTTTCAGCTTTTGTTTTTGTTCTTTTTTGGGGGGTGGGCAGAGTCTCACTATGTCGTTCAGGCAGACCTAGAGCTCACTTCTGTAGCCCAGGCTAGCCTCGAACTCGCACCGATCCTCCTTCCTCAGCCTCCCAAGGGCTGGGATTACAGGTGTGTGCTACCACTCCCAGCTTTTTGTTCTGTTTTCTGTTGTTTGTTTTCTTCCTAAGCTGCTAAATTGTCCAGGTTGGACTCAAACTTGGATTCCTCTTGCCTTAGCCTCCCAGAATACTAGAATTATAGCCATGCCTGGCTCTCACCTTTGTTTTACTTCATGATTCATGGTAATAGTTTATGTAAATTACACATGGAAGGTTTTCAGGACAGTCATTGCGCCATTTGCTGTGGATGAATTAGAAAGATGAGAGACTATGGTCAACTAGACCAGTTGGAGCAAATTACATTAACTTAGTACTGTAGGCCAGCAAGGACAAGAACTAACTGTGAAATTAAACTCCTCTGTTTGGAGAGAGGGGGTAGAAATGATTTCAAACTGCTAGCTCTCTCTCATCTCTAGAGAACAGAGCTTGAAGTAAACTCCTGCCTTTTAAGTTAGTACTTTATTCATTGCCTCCTTATGCACTGCCCTTTCCTTTTTTTTTTTTTTTTTTTGTCTTTTTTGAGACAGGGTCTCACTGTGCAGCTCAGGCTGGCTTTGAGCTCACTTTTGTAGCCCAGGCTGGTCTCGAACTCACAACGATCCTCCTGCCTCAGCCTCCCAAGTGCTGGGATTACAGGCGTGAGCCACCACGCCCGGCTCTGCCCTTTCCTTTTGATTGTGTGAATGGGGGAAAAAAGGAAACCTTGTATTTAGCAGAGTCTGTGTTAAGGTTAAGAATACAGGCCAGCAGTACAGCTCAGCAGCACAGCACCTGCCTGACTAACATGACAACTTGGGTTCAATTTCTGATATAAAACCACAAAAAGAATAAACTAAGGGGGCCTGGCGGGATGGCTCAGTGGTCTAAAAGCGCCTGCTTGGGGAAGCTTGGGCAGCTTCAGGGACCGCAGTTGGATCCCTGGTGCCACATGCTGTGCCAGCCCTGCCCTCAGGGTGGGCTGAGCTGTTCATAAAAATGAGTGAATAAACAAAGATTCTGAAACAAGAAAAAATAAAAAATAAAAAAAGAATAAACTAAGGACATAAATTAGACATCTTAAGTGCACAAATTCTGTGTGTGTGTGTGTGTGTGTGTGTGTGTGTGCGCGCGCACGTGTGTGTGAATGAGTATATGTGTTGCAAAAGGAGCTCAGGACCTTGTGCTTGGCAGGTGGGTAATTCTGCCTGCTAAGCTATATCCCCAGCACCCCCCCTTCTTATTCTTTCCTCCTCCTCCTCCTCCTTCTTCTTCTCCATGTATTTGGTACAGTAGCCCTCTTTTTTTTTTTCCTTTTTGGGACAAGGTTTAATCATACAGTTCAGGCTAGCCTTGAACTTGAGTGATCCTCCTAACTCAGCCTTCCCAGTACTGGGATGACTGTACCTTCTCCCTTTTGGGAGAAGGAAAGGAGAACTGGGGCTTGAACCCAGGGCTTCACACTTAGCTGTATATACCCAGCCCTTTTTTGTTTGGAGATAGTGTCCTGGGAAGTTGCCTAGGCTGGCCTGGAACTTGAAGCACTCTTCCAGCTTCAGCTTCCACAGTAGCTGAGATTCGATGTGGGTGCCACCATACCCAGCTGCTTTCTTCCTTTTTATGCCTGAGTGTGCTGTGTAACTGTTGCGTTTTGCTTATCTCTTTGAACATTTGACATTCTCTGTGTTGCTGTGCAGATTAATGTGCAAGTTCTGTGTGGACATATCTTTATTTCTCTCGGGTATGTATCTGCATAGAGATGGAATTGCCAGATTGTGGAGTACCTTTGTGTTTGACTTTTTGAAGAGGTGCCTAACTGCTTTGCCAGAGCAGCTGTGCTGTTTTACATTCCCATCAGAAATATACAAGCATTCCAGTTTATCTACATTTTTAGAAATACTTGTTATTGCCCATCCTTTAAAAAGATTTATTATTTATATTTCTTGGTTTTTTGAGATGAAGTCTTCATGTTTGGTCCAGGTTGGCTTCAAATTTGATATGGAGCCAAGACTGGCCTGGAACTCACCGTGACCCTGCTGCCTCAGACTCGCAAGTACAAGATTAGAGATGTGTACCCCCATGTCTTGCTTTATTTATATTATTTAATCTTTCAAGAAGTAACAGGGACCCAGGCGTGGTGGCACATGCCTGTAATCCCAGCACTGGGGAGGCTGAGGCAGGAGGATCGGTGCGAGTTCAAGACCAGCTTGTGCTACAAAAGTGAGCTCAAGGCCAACCTGAACTGCATAGTGAGACCCTGTCTTAAAAAAACAAAAAAAAAAACAAAAACAAAAAAAGTCAAACAAAGAAGTAACAGGGAAGAGGAGTAGAAATAGACCAGTTCTTGGTAATCCTATCTTGGATTATTCAATTATATTGTCTTGAGTTATGACTAGCCAATTAATATAATTATAAGTACCTTCTCTAAGAACTGTCTCATAATTTAAAGAATGAAATGGCTAAAGATATTTAGGAAGACAGTTCTAGGCAGAGCTGAATTTAGATTATCCCTTAAATGCTACATCATGTCCCTTGTCACTATAATCCCTTCACCGAAGGCTATACACAGTTATCAGGGTGCTGTGGTTCATGCCTCTAATACCAGCACTCTGGAAGGCTGGGCAGAAGAACCTTAACCCCTGCTTGGCAACTTGGTGACTTAGTGAGACCCTGTTTCAAAATTTAAAAAGATGGGGCCCAGCAGGATGGCTCAGTGGTCTAAAAGCGCCTGCTTAGGAAAGCTTAGGCAGCTGCAGGGACCGCGGTTCAATCCCCAGCTCCACATGCTGCGCTAGCCCTGCCCTCAGGGCAGGCTGAGCAGGCCATGAAAATAAACAAACAAACAAAAGTTCTGAAACAAGAAAAAAAATAAAATTAAAAAAAATTGAAAAGGGCCTCAGATGTTATGAAAGCCCTAAGTCAAAGTAAATAAATAAAACTTAAGAAAGTGGGCTAAGAAGGTAGCTCAGTGTGATGCCCTGGGTTGAATCCCTAGTGCCAATTAATTAAATCTGTTGCTTTTACTCTGTGACTATGAATGAGGTAACGACTGTTTTAATAAGAAATCAATCATTGTTTCTATAGAATTAAAGTGGTTAAAGTCATTTATAAAGACAGTTGAGGTTTTTTTTTTCCTAATTATGATTAATCCTTTTTTTCCCCCTTGATACAAGGTCTCACTACTGTATTCAGACTTGTGGTGATTCTCCTGTCTCAGCACCCCCAGTACTGGGATTACAGGCATGTGCCACCATGCCCAGTTCTAGGGCCAGTGCACCCAGGGTACATCATGTGGTACCAGGATGAACTCAGGACCTTTCACTTGCTGGACAGGCACTTGGACTGCTGAGCCCCAGCCCACTAATCCACTATAAACAAAAGCCAAACTTAAAAATTTAATACTGGAAAAAGTGTGGTTTTGTCGAGAACATGTAAGAAAGTGCAGTGTCACACCCTAATACCAAGCAGAAAAAAGGAAAATTGATTTTATACTGTATATTTATATAAATAAATAAAATCCTAAACCAGGGATGGTATGTTACATGCCTGTAATCCCAGTACATGGGATGCTGATGTAGGAGTATCTTGAGTTAGAGCCTAGCCTAGGCAACAGTCTGGAACCTGACTCAAAACCAAGATTTTTAAATTTGAATATTAAAATAGAAATGAAACCCTGCAGGGCGTGGTGGTGCACGCCTGTAATCCCAGCACTTGGGAGGCTGAGGCAGGAGGATTGGTGCAAGTTCAAGACCAGCCTGGGCTACAGAAGTGAGTTCAAGGCCAGCCTCAACTGCATACCGAGACCCTGTCTCAAAAAGACAAAAAAAAAAAAAAAAAAAGGAAACCCTATCCTTTTTTCCTGTGTGTACTCTCAGATTTTTTAATACAAATTATAAAATGCTGCAATAGAATGAATTCCTTCAAAGGAAAAAAGAAACCCTGAAGTCCCATGTTTTATGTGTGCTTATTTTCTCCTTCTGTCAGTTTTCTGACATAATTAACTGAAGCATAAATTGAGCGTGCAAATCTGCATGTATCTTGAAGAATTTTGCCAAGTTGCAGATTATCCCATGTAGCATCCGGTTTCCTGTCCCTTCTTTGCTTCAAAGCCTGTGTGAGTTTTTTCTTCTGTAGATGAGCCTATGAATTGTCAGCCTCATTTTTTTTTTTTTTTTTTTTGCCTTTCCCACCTGGGGGCAGGCAGCTGTCCTGTTGCTAGCAAGTTGCTGAGTCCTCCAGCTCCGTGTTCTGTTCCTCCACGGCCTGTATCTGTCCTTTCATCATGGCTCTATTGCCTACCTTTTTCTTTTTCACTGAGGGTTCACATTCATCACTGTTCAGACACACTGAGTAAGTGCCATCCTGGACTTCTTTTCTTTTCTTTTATGTATTTGGTACAGGGTCTCGCTACACCACTCAGACTCAGCTCAGACTTATAGTGATCCTCCTGTCTCAGCCTCCCCAGCACTGGGATTATAGGCATATACCACCACGCCCAGTCAGTGGCTCATTGCGCCTGGGGGCAGGGCCAGGGCCAGCACCACATGTGATACCTGGGATCAAACCCAGTTCTTGTGCTTGCTTGAGCATGTGCTTTGTCCACTGAGTTGTCTCACTGGCCCTGGGTTTCTTTTGAGAACTGTTGACTATGAGATTCTTTTTTTCATTCTTCAGTTTATCTTTTCTAGAGTTTTTTTCTTTTTTCCTTCTGAATCTTGAGGCTTTTCTGTTGTGAACATTTTTTATACCATTTTAAAATGTTGTTCCACATATTTAAGGGAATTCCAGGAGGACATTTCTCACAAGTATTTGCCTGTGTTTCAGTTTGTGGTCTATCGGCTAAGAAATCTGAGATTTCTATTTGTCTAATAATCCCATCCTATTTTTGTTGGTTTGGTTTCGTTTGAGATAATATCATGCTATAGAATGAATGCTGGCCTCAAACTTGCCATAAAATCTTCCTGCCTCAGCCTCCCAGGGCTGGAATTGCAAGCATGTATCACGAAGCCCATCCTGCTTTCCGTTAAGTGCAGAATTCTCAATTATCACTTTCATCTTCAGAATTCAACTCACCATCACCTTGCTTTAAGTCCAGGAGGCAGCAGCCTGCTCCACAGCTCTTCTTCAGTCAGCAAAAGATCACCTGGTATCTACCCAAGGCCCCTGGACACTGTCCTCTTTTTTTCACAGCTGTCCTGCTCTGTGCCCTGCTGGGCTCCAAGTAGCAGCCTATTATGGTTGTAATTTTGATGACTCACCATTCTGAGCATCTTTTCAAGAGCTTTTTGGACATTTGTATTTCTTCTTTGGGGAAATACCAGTTCAGATCCTTTGCCCATTTCATTTAGGATTTGGTGGGAAGGAGGGGTTCATTTGGTTTTAGTTCTGTTTGGGGGGCGATTTTGTTTTGTCTGTTTGTTTTGTGGCTTTTTTGTGTGTTTGTTTGTTTCAAGTACTCCAGGCTGGCCTTGCACTCAATCTGTAGCCCTACTGGCCTGGAATCCTCCTCCCTCAGCCTCCAGAGCTAGGATTCCAGGCATGCACCACCACACCTGGTTTAGGATGTGTTCTTATTATTGAGTAATAAAAGTTCATTATATGTCCATGTTATGGTTTATGTCTAGTTGTCCCCCCAAAGCCTCATGTAGTCATTGGGTGGGGACTTCTGGAGTTTGAGACTTGATCTGTGATCCCTGGGATTATGGTTTTTAGTACTTCTGGGATTATGGGTGTAACCTAAGACGGAGGCTAAGGTGGAGAGCCTAGGTGTAATATAAAGAGAGGCAGAGAGACAGACTCAAGCTGTTGCTGCTGCTCTGCTGCCTTGATTGATTATCTGCCTCTGCCACCATTTTGTTGCTGTTCTGCTGCCATGAACTGGATGCTTTCCACCCTGCTCCCCTCAGCCTTGGGCCAGCCGAGAATGGACTGAAACCTCTATGAACTGTGAGCTAAATAAACCTTTCCTTACTTCATTTTGAGTGTTGGGTATTTGTCCCAGTAACGAGCAAAAAGTAACTAAGACAGTCCGCTATACCAATCCTTTATTTGATTGGTAATATGCAAATGTTTTTTCCCATTGTTTGATGGAAAGAGAGAGAAAGGGATTCAACCTAAATTCTCAATTCAAGTTGCTTTTTTTTTGTCTTTTTGAGATAGGATTTCACTATGCAGCTCAGGCTGGCCTTGAGCTTACTTTTGTAGCCCAGGCTGGTCTGGAATTCTGACTGATCCTCCTGCATCAGCCTCCCAAGTGCTGGGATTATAGGCATGTGCCCCATGCCCGGCTTGCGTTTTCATTTTCTTGATGACTGGTTCTTTGTCTTATCTGGCCTTTCTGCAGACTTGATTATTGTCTCCTTCATATGTTTTTCTCAGTGGGCTTCCAGAATATCACAATATTCTGATACTTTTTTCTTCTCGCTTTAATGTATGCTCAGCTTGGTCTCTTTTGCTGCTTCTTTTTAATCTCTCCACCTCTAAACATTGAAGTGCCCCAGGGCTTAGTTCTCAGACTTAGTCTCTGTCACACCTACTCTCTTTGTTATCAGCTCTGCTCTCATTTATATGCTGACAGCTTCAAATTTACTATGTCTCATGTATTCAGTTGTCTGCTTGACATTTTCACCTAGATATGTGATAGGCATTCCAAACTTAATACGTCCAAAAGCAGACTCCTAATTTTATTGTTTAAAACCTCAGTCCTTTTTTTCCAATTACCTAGCCAAGAAGTCATCCTTGAGTCATCCTTTTCTTCCTTCTCCCCATGAACAATCCCACAAACAAATCCTATGAGCCCTGTGCTTAATATATTTTGAATCTAGCCTGCTACTAGCCTTATTTAAACTATTTAATGCATGGATTATTTTACTGACCCCTAAATAGTCTCTCTGTTAATATCTTACAACATTTATGTTTTCAAACAGAGTCTCAGTTGGTACTTCAGGCTGGCCTTGAACTCTTTGTAGTCCAGGCAGGCCTTGAACTCTGAGCTGTTCTTCTGTTTCCACTTCCCAGTGCTGAGATTATAGACATATATCACCATGCCTGGCTTACTACATGGTTGGTTGGTTACAAGGTCTTGCTTGCTATGTGATTCAGGCTGTCCTTGAACCCACTATATAGCTCAGGTTGGCCTCAAACTCAAGGTGGTCCTATAGCCTCAGCTTCCCAAGTACTGGGAGTATAGGTGTACCCCACCATTCTTACCACACAGTCTTTTTAAAGCATGTCAGATTATTTCATTTCTCTAATTTAAACCCTGCAGTAGATTCTTTTTTTTGTGTGTGTCTTTTTGAGACAGGGTCTCGCTATGCACTTGAGGCTGGTCCTGAGCTCACTTTTGTAGCCCAGGCTCGTCTCGAACTCGCACCAATCCTCCTGCCTCAGCCTCCCGAGTGCTGGGATTACAGGCGTGCGCCACCACGCCTGGCTCAAGTAGATTCTTATGTCACTTGGAAAAAGTCAAAGTCCTTACAGTCAGTTCCATGATCTGGTCCCTGTTTGCATTATGACTGCATTTCCTGTCTCTTCTGCCTATTCCTTTCTTCCTGTCACACCCACTTCTTTAATACTCCTTAAATGCTCTAGATAGGCATCCCTTCCAGCCTTCCTGCATGCGGCTTTCCTCTTGCCCATAGTCTCCTTTCCGCTATCTTCAGTCCAAGTGCTCAGTGGAGCCAGTGTAGGGCCCAAGGTAAAAAGAAAAAAATAATTAATATGGTCCTGGTCTTTAACCTTTGGTATTTTGTTTGTTGTAAGTTTTTATGCTTATGTTTTAAATATATGGAATAAACATTTTATTTTTGTTGATGGTTGATTTTCTCTTTGTGGCCTACCCCCTAAATTTTACATCAAAGTAGATAGATACCTTGCTTCTCTCGCATGCCTCAACTTGTTTAGGAAAATTAGGAATAAAAAAGAAACTCTTCTTGGGTTGGTAAGAAAGCTCAGCGGTCTAAAGCGCCGCTTGGGCAAGCTTAGGCAACCACAGAGCAGGCTGAGCCGGCCATTATTTATTTTATTTTATTTTTTTCTTGTTTTAGAACTTCTGTTTGTTTGTTTATTTTTATGGCTGGCTCAGCCTGACCTGAGGGCAGGGCTGGGCTGGCGGGGCATGTGGTGCCGGGGATTGAACCGAACCGTGGTCCCTGCAGCCGCCTGAGCTTTCCTAAGCAGGCGCTTTAGACCACTGAGCCATCCTGCCGGGCCCCTGAGCCGGCCATTATTTTTTAAAAAAAAATAGTTATAGATAAATCTGATAAAAGATATATAAGCCCTGTGGACTGGAAACAAAACGTTGCTGAAATGTTTAAGGAGACCCAAATAGACAGCTGTTTGTGTGTATGTCTCAGTAGCCAGGCCTGGGTAAATGCATGTAACCCCAGTACTGAAAGCTAGGGAAGGAGAATCACGGGTTCCAGCCCAGTGAAATCTGGGCAGTACAGCAGATGTGGCAACACTGTATCTCAAAATATATTTTAGAAGACCTGGGATATGTCAAAGCCCTGGATTGAATTCCTTGTGCTGGGGGGGAAATGTCACTTATCCTCAAATTTATCAGTAGTTTCATAGTCCTAATTTACAGTGTACCTTTTAATAGAGAATGACAGGTTGATCATAAAATTTGTATGGAAATGTACTTATGCTTCATAACTGTGGCTCTTCTTTTTTTTTTTTTTTTTTTTTTTGAGACAGGGTCTCGCTAAACAATTTAGGCTGGCCTTGAACTCACAGCAGTCCTGCTATCTCACCCTCTCAGGTGCTGGGATTACAGGTGTGTACCACCATGCCTGAATTTTTACAAAGGTACAGTAATATAGTATTAGCATTGAGGGAACCAAGATATAGATCATTGTAAACCAAAAATACAGATCTAAAAATAGATCTATTTAGATCTTCTTAAAGTTCTTTCAGCAGTGTTTTATGTTTTCAGTCTACAGATCAAAACTTGATTTTTTAAAAACATATCTAAAGGCTATTCAATGGAGAAAAGATAGTTTTAACAAATGATGCTGCAACTATTATATATCATATTCAAATAAGTGAAATTTTACTTTTAAAATGATGTGTTACAGTATATACCATTGAGTCCAAAATAAATCTAGACATAAATGTAAGATCTAAAAGTATAAAACTTATAGACAAAATAACAGAAGGAAAACTGTTGGTTTAAGCAAAGATTTGTATCACAAAGTACAGTAAGGAGAATATGGTAATTCAGATTTCATTAAGATAATGAAGTTCTGTTCTGAAAGAAGTTTAGAGAATGAAGTGGTAAGCCACAGATTCAGAGAAGAAACTTGGAAATCTTATAACTCACGAAGGACTTGTCCAGGATACATGCAGAATTCTCAGAATTCAGTAACAAAATCAATAACCACCCCCCAAAAAATGTGCAGCAAATCTCAACAGATCCTTTGCAAACATAGGAAAAAATGCTCAACATCAGTCAACAGGGAAATATAAATCAAATTTACAGAGAAAATTGCTAGGTACCTATACAAGAATATCTAAATTTTGAGGGCTGGCAAGAAAGCTTAGTAGACTAAGTGCCGCTTTCACAAGCACAGGATCTGGGGTGTGATGTTCAGCACCACGTGCCACCCCCCCACCCCCCCCACACGAAGTTTTGGCCAGGAGTTGTGGCACGCATGTGTAATCCTAGCATTCAGGAGGCAGAGACAGGAGGACCACATGAGTTCAAGGCTAGCCTGGGCTTTATTTACAGTGAGTTCAAGGCCAGCCTGAACTACATAGTGAAACCCTGTATCAAACAAAGAAAGTAAAAACTTTTAAGACTTGCTCTACCTAGTGTTGAGCAACTAGAACTGTTATATTAGTAATAAGAACACAAAATGGGGGCCCAGCAGGATGGCTCAGTGGTCTAAAGCACCTGCTTACAAAAGTTTAGGTGGCTGCAGGGACCGAGGTTTGATCCCGGCACCACATGCTGTGCCAGCCCTGCCCTCAGGGCAGGCTGAGCTGGCCATAAAAATAAATAAACAAAAGTTCTGAAACAAGAAAAAAAAAGAAATTCAACACTTCCATAAAATATATTCTAGGCCCTGGACACTTAATTCCAAGATATTAACTCAGAAAAAATAAAAGACCACATAAAGTCTTGTACACAAGTATTCCTAATAGCCCTGAACTGGAAGGCACTCCAATGTGTTATTGAAGTTAACTGGTTCATGGGTCAGCAAATGTTGGTTTATCTAATAAATAAATTACTCCTCATTGACAAAAGAAAATGCTCTATTGATAGATGGGGCAGCCAACATAGATGAGTCTCAAAGTAATAATCCTGAGTGAAAGAAACCATGCAAAATAAAGAGCTTCTATTACATTGGCTACATATATGTGCGCTTCTGGAAAAGGTAAACCAGTCACGGTAATAGGAAGCAGACGGATAGCTGCTTGGAGATGGGAGGGGAGAGATGGGGAAGGCCTGAAGGCTTGGAAAAGAGCAGGACATGTGGACGTATTACGAGGGGACAGCTAGGGTGCAGTGGCCTTATAGGATTACACACCACAGTACTTGAAATTCATGTGATTCAGTTGTACTTCCACAAAACTTTTTTAAAAATGAAATTACACTAACCATTCTAAACAGCATATGAGCCCCACTGCCATGGGGCTTAGGCTAGAGCCTTCTCACCAAGTTATAGCCCCTGCCAGGCCTTTAAAGGTTTATTTTGCTGTTGTTGTTTGAGACAGAGTCTAATCCTATAGTCCAAACAGCCTCAAAGTGATCCTCCTGCCCCAGCCTTTTAAGTGTTGGAATTACAAGCATGGGCCACCACAGCTGGCAAAAATTCTAGCCTTTAATTAAAAAAAAAAAGAAAAAAAAGAAAAAAAAAGAAATTCTAGTCTTGCTTGGGCAATTTAATGAAACTCTGAGAAAGTTGAAGTATTATATGCTTGTCTTTGATCTTTATTTTCATTCTTTGGTTTTTGAAGCAGGCTCACTATATAGTTCATGCTGGCCTTGAACTTGCAGCCTACCTGCTGTAACCCTCCAGAGAGCTAGGATTACAAGTGTGAGCCACTGAGGATTGAACACAGGGTCTTCACACTAAGCTACATCTCCAGCTGACTTGGTTACTGTTCTGTCATTGCTGAGACAAAATACCTGACACACAGAATTAAAAAAGGAAAAGTTTCTTTAGTTCAGTTTGTAGAGGTTTTAGTCGGCTGGCTCCGTGGCACCATCAACAGCTCATGGGGAAGGAGGCAGCAGGAGCAGAAAGGGTAAAAAGGGAAGCTCAGGCAGGCACAACAAGCCTCTCCCTTGCTTATACTTTATGCAGACTGCCTACCCAGGTGAGTGTAGCACTCACACCCATCATCTAAGCTTTGGACCATAGATCAATCACAAACCCTAGAAGCCTACCCCATGACTTCATGAGGCTTTAGGGGACATCTCTAGACACAAACCATAATATCACTCTTTTCTTCCTTTCCTCCTTCCGTCCTTTCTTTGAGACAAGATCTCTATGTAGTTCAGGCTGGCCTCATACTTTCAATGATCCTCCTGCCTCAGCCTCCCAGATGCTCCCAGATGCCTCCCAGATGCTGGGATTATAGGTGTATGTCACCATACCTGATTTATTTATAGAGACAAAGTCTCACTAAATTACTAAATTGGCCAGAATAGAGTTGTAATCCTGCTCTCTCAGCTTCCCAGAGGGTTGAGATGAAAGTATATGCCACCATGTCTAGAGCTTTTTGTTCTTAATATTCTGAAATTTTTATGTGATGAACTTAGCTCTGAGCATTTTCTTACATTTCTCTTCCTGTCCCCTTCTATTTTTTTCCTTCTTGTTTTTATTTTGCTGTGTTTGTTTTGTTTCATTTTCCCCCTTAGATTTTTAAAATTGTTTTAAGCTTTATTTATTTATATGATGGCCGGATCAGCCTGCCCTGGGAGTGGAGGCAGGTGCTGGTGCAGCATGTGGTGCTGGGGTTGAACTGCGGCCCCTGCAGCTGCCTAAGCAAGTGCTTTAGACTGCTGAGCTATCTTGCCATCCCTTCCCCCTTACATTTTTAAAAATAAATTTCCTCTTGGGAAGCTAAGGCAGGAAATTTGTAAATTCAAGTCCAGCCTTGGCAACTTAGTGATTTAACAAGACCCTGGCTCAAAATAAGTCATGAAAAAAAAAAAAATGGCTGAGATGTAGCTTACTGCCAAGGGCCCTGGGTTTAATCCTAGATAGTGCAAAAATACATTTCATTTCCCTCCTCTTTCTTTATTTTGCAAATCAGTTGCATGTTAGCAGTACTTCGGATTTCCTCAATTTTACTTCTCAACTTTCTATTACAGATTGTCTTCCTAAAGAATTTTACTGTCACATTTTAAATTCCTGTGATCTCCTTTTGCTACTCTACATGTCTTTCCAATAACGTCTTGTTCTCGTTTATGGATATAGTATCATCTGCTCACGGGAAAGGTTTGGTTTCATTCTGTGTTATGATACTCTCCATAGACACTGTGTGCTACAGGTTTCTTCTCTCGTTAGTTCAGACTCACTTTAGAAAGTTTTTAATCAAGTGTTCATAACTTATCCTTTTATACTGAAAACTGAGACTCTATAGTCCTTTTGTAAAGGGTGTAGGGCTTATCACTTGGGGCTGATCTTCAGGGCTGACCGACCATTGTGGTGAACTAGCCCACCTGCCACCACCTACACATCTTCTGTCCCAAGCGAATCTTAGGACAGATCAGTCTTTGCTCTCTCAGAGCCCCGTTGAGGAAGGGAGGGCTTCCTGCTTCGCCCGTTCTCAGTTGTGCATGGTGTGAGTGAAGGCGGAGCCTGTCTGTTCAGCATACTCACAGCAGGTCCTCAGATATGTGCTAGTATTCTGAAAGATAGGTCCAGGGACCAGGTAGGTGGGATGGTGGTGTCTTGTTGAGTTTTGAGAAATCATGCTGGGGTGTGTGTGCACGCGCGCGCGTGTGTATGTTTGTGGGGGCTGTTTGTTTTGAAGTGGGGTGGTCTTTCAGGGGTTGGGTTGGAGGAGTTGTTTTGTTGTTTGGTTGGTTGGGTTTTTTTGAGACTGTGTAGTCCAGGCCGGTCTCAAACTTGCAGTGACCTCCTGTCTCCGTTGAGGTTTATTTACTGTACTTGTTTTCAGTTGAGATATCCTCCTGTCTCAAAGCCCTGAGTCCTAGAGTCCCAGGTGTGCACCACCACACCCAGGGAATCACCCTGCTCTGAGCGCTGCCCTTCCTGCAGTGTCTAAGGCCACAGCTGCTGAGCCTCTCCTTGGTTTTGAATGGCTGCTGTTTCTTCTTTCTGCCTTTGCCAATCTCTTACAGGCTTAAATTTGTTTTTGTTAACATTTGTGTGCTTTCTAGCTCTCAAAAACATTTTTTTAAATCATGCTTTTATTTGATCTGCTGAGAGAAATAGCCCTTGTGCTCTTAAGTGGACCTCAGCACCCCACCTCATTTGTGACAGTACTTCTCAGAGTTAGCAGGTCAGGGAAAATCCTGTCTCACTGTCTCACTGCATACATGGAGTGGTTTTTTGTTTTCTTTTTCTTTTTCTTTTTGTTGTTGTTTTTTTCTAGTACCAGCAATTGAATTCAGGGCCTTATTCTTGCCAGGTAGGTGCTTATGCCACTGAGCTATCTCCCTCCCCAGCCTTGAAGTGGCTATTATGTGGATAAGCATGAGTTTCGTGGCAAGAGAGTTTGTTCATAAGTGAGATTCTTTTCCCAAGTTGAAAGTTTTATACAGTATGTCTCTCAGCTCAGATGTTCATAAACTAGATACCATAGTAAGAGCTTCATAAGTTTTTTTTTGTAAAAATACTAAAATAACTACTGAGTTTTGGATATGTTATTTTGGGGGTACAGGGTCTCACTACATAGCTCAGATGCATAGTGATCCTCCTGTCTCGGCCTCCCCAGTGCTGGGATTACAGGTGTGAACCTGTAATACCTGGTTTTGGTGGCCAACATCACATGGGATACTGAGGATCAAACTCCAGTCCTTACACTTGACAGGCAGGTGCTTAGACCACCAAGCTATTTTCTGGCCCTAAGTTTTGGGATAGTGGTTCAAGGGACCTTATAACATGAATGAAACGTTAAGTTCCTGGAAAGTTGCAGTGTAATTTCTGACCTCTGGGGAGAGATTAATAAAAGTTGTTCTGACTTAGATTTCAGAGACATGCACTTATCCATTCATAAATATTTATTGACTTCTTGCCATGGACAAACATTGTTTTAAGAGTGTGGAAGGAGACATTTAGGAGATGGGAGTGAGGAATCCTTCATCCGATTCATTGTGGAAGGGAAGCATTACGAAAATAGTCATTTTGTGGGCTGTAGGAGCTACAAAGCAAAATAACACCTCTTTGTGTATGAAGGGCTCTCACGCTTACCTTCGTGAAAACTGATTTGGATCATAAAATCTCTGAAGCGGTTATCAGGAAATCTTGGTGTGTTTGTTCATTATAGCCATAAGTAAGCACTAGATAATAAGATATATTTTGTATCTTGGGTCTTGCTACACTGCTAAGTTGCTAAATTGCCTGAGCTCACTGTGAACTTTTGATCCTCCTGCCTCAGCCTTTCAGAGTTCTGGGATTATGTGTGTGTGTCACCACAGCTGGCTTCTGTTGGTTTTGAACTATGAGATGATATCCTGTACAGTTCAAGAATAACAATGCCATCACCTGTGCCCTGTCAACCACCTTAAAAAATCAAATACTAGCAGACTTTTATGATTATAACTTCCTTCGTGACTATTACGGTTTATGTCTAGTTATCCCCCCCAAAGCCTCCTGAGTCAGGGGGCGGGCACTTCTAGAGTTTGAAACTTGATCCATGATCCCTGGGATTATGGGTCTCAGTACTTCTGGGATTATGGGTGTAGCCTAAGGCAGAGGCTGAGGCGGAGAGCCTGAATGTAATATAAAGAGAGACAGAGAGAGAGACTAGAGCTGTTGCTCTGCTGCCCTGTTTGGTTGGCTGCCTCTGCCACCATTTTGTTGCTGTTCTGCCGCCATGAACTGGATGCTCTCTGCTCTGTTCCACTCAACCTTGCGCCAGCCGAATATGGACTGAAACCTCCACAAACTGTGAGCTAATAAACCTGTCCTTCCTTCATTTTGAGTGTCAGGTGCTTGTCCCAGCAACGAGTACAAAGTAACTAAGACAGTGACTCTGGGTTAGTTGTCTTCTCTCCTTCTACCTCCCACAAACTGGCATTTTATGTTCATCATTTACCTATTTGTATTCTACTTGTCTGAATCTCATAAGCAGAGTTTCTTCATTGTCCTAATTTTTTGTTTTATTTAAGTGGAGTCACAGTGTCATGTCATTTTATGTCCGTGACTTGTTCGTTCCATATTGATATGTGCAGTGTAGTTAACTTTCTCTGTCTCTAGTGCTCCACTGTATGAAAGTAGAGAACTACGTAGAGCTCAGTCTTGGACGGACGTTCGGGCTTCAGCAGTTTGACTGTTACAAACGTTACTCCTGTGTGCATCGCTTATGTCTCCCGTGCACGCCGAAGCATTCCCTAGGGCACAGACCTGGAAATGACGTGGCTTGGCTGGGCAGGTCCACACATGCCTCCTGGGCTGGTGAAGAGCGATTTATGAGAATGCTCCTAGCAGTGTGACTTTACTGGTACCTAATTGTCAGCTTAAAATTTTCCCAGCATTTTAGGTACATAATACTCTTAAATGTCCAGTATTGCGATTAAAGGCAATATATACTACATGTATGCCATATGCTGAAGTCCTTGTTACCTTTACCTTCTTTGTGTGTGTGTGAGAAAGAGAGAGAGAGAGAGAGAGAGAGAGTGAGAGAGAATCTCACTAGTTCTGGCTGGTCTTAAACTCTCAGCCATCCTCCTGCCTAGTGCTCCTGGTTGCTGAGATTACAGGAAAGCACCAACACACTCAGCTTCTTACCTTTGCTCTTTAGGAGAAATAAACTAGCAGATGTCATAGAGGTGCACACCTACAGTTCCAGCACTTGGAAGGCTGAGGGAACAGTATCAGTGTCAATTTGAAGCCAGCCTAGAGTACACAATGAAACCATGTCTCCAAAAAAAAAAAAAAGTAGGTTTTACTCCTAGAGATCGCCTTTCTGTATAGTAGCCCCCAACCCCCATACTGCAGCACAGATTCTGTTAAAATACAAATTGTGATGAACACGTTAGAAAAAAAGTACAGAGGGCTGACCAGATAGCTTAGCAGACTAAAGCATCTACTTAGGCAGAGCACGGTGGCCGGGTTCCATCCCCAGCGTGCTGTATTGGCCCTTGCCCTTGGGGTGTGCTGAAGTGGCAGTTGAGACTGAACATGAAGTCACCTACCTGTAATTCCAGTGCTCAGGAAGCTAAAAGAAAACAGAATCATTAAGAGTCCAATCTAGGGGCTGGGGAGATAGCTCCATGGCACAAGTGCCTGCCTGGCAAGTGCAAGGTCGTGAGTTTGAACCTCAGTCCCACCAAAAAAAAAAGAGTCCAATCTACATAGTGAGACCCTATAGACATTATCCTAAATACATTTTAAAAAATACAGACCATGGGAGTATAAAATGCTCAGGGATTAACCCAAAGTGCTTAAGATAAAAAGTGTAGCTTCTTCTGAGTGCTATAAATCTAGGACATGGTACCATGAGAACATCCTTCTAAATATATGCAAATATACTTTCCCTCTGAAAGGAAAGTCTAGGCATACTACAATGGTAATGAAATAATTTGGTACTTTGCCGCATGGCTTGCAATACTGTGTACAATGAAATGAGAGCATTGTGAAATATGATTTCACTGTGTTTTTGTTTAGTTTTGTTTACTCTGTGGAAGATTAGAAAAAAAATTTTGATTTTTTTCAGAAACCTTAGTTTGGAGAAGTGTTTTTATGACATGTCTGTAGTAGAAGTGCAGATGTAATGTTTCTCTTCGGTACTGGTCTCCCTCCATTCTTGGCATTTTGGTTTAGCTTCTTATTATGTCTTGCATGTATGTGCATGTTTTCTTACCCTAATCAGGTCAGTCCAGTTTGGGAGCTAGAATTTCATAGTCTCTCTCTAACAGCCTAACAAAATCTGGGGAAAGTAACAGTGGGGGAAATATGCATCTTTGCAACTAGACTAGACTTGGGGACATGGAAAATGTGAAAATCATCCCAAAATAGGCCATTTTAGTAGTCCATAGATTTGAAAGATGTCTCATTTTCTGAGGGAAAATGCATGCAAACTGTTTCAGTATTTACCGTATTTGAAATATATGGATCTCTCTGGAGCACAAGAAGTGTGTTCTTCCCATACCTGACACCTGTCAGGTCTGGGGTTGCAACCATGGTGTCAGTCCAAAGCCTTTGCCTTTATGATAGATAGATAGATAGATAGATAGATAGATAGATAGATAGATAGATAGATAACATACATACATACATACATACATACACACACACACACACACACACAGACAGTCTGACTGACTGACTGACTGACTGGCTTTAAAGACTGAATCTCACCTGCAGTTCAGGCTGGCCTTGAGTGCACGGTCCAGACTGGCCTCAAACGTGAAATGATCTTCCTGCTTCAGTTTCCCTAGTGCTGGGATTACAGGTCAGTGCCACCACACACCACCTCATTCATAGCAATTTGAAGAGATTTTTGGTTCTCCAGTGCCTAATGTTTGCTAAAATGCTTGTCTGGATGAAGACATTTTCTTTTTTTCTTTTTTTTTTTTTTTTTTGTCTTTTTGAGACAGGGTCTCGCTATGCAGTTGAGGCTAGTCCTGAGCTCACTTTGTAACCCAGGCTGGTCTCGAACTTGCACCAATCCTCCTGCCTCAGCCTCCTGAGTGCTGGGATTACAGGCGTGAGCCACCACACCCGGCTGACATTTTCATTTTGATGGAAATATCTGTCCTAAAGCCCACAGTAATCTTGGAAGGTGTACTAGTTTATGCCAGTAACCCCAGCCCTCAGAAGGGACAAGGATCACAAATTTAATTGCCCAGCCTGGGCAATTTAGTGATTAGCAACACCTGCCTCAAAATTAAAACATTTAGGGAGCAGGTACGGTAGCATATGCATAGCTCAGGCAGAGGTTGTGGCCATCCTGAGCTACAGAGTGAGCTCAAGGTCAGCTTAAACCAACATAGTAAAACCCTGTCTCAAAAAGAGTGGATGGGGGATTGGATGTAGCTCAGTGTAGCAAAGGCCCCTGGATTCAATTCCTTTTTTTTTTTTTAATTTTTAATTTATTTATATTTTTCTTGTTTGAGAACCTTTGTTTATTAACTCATTTTTATGGCCGGCTCAGCCTGCCCTTAGGGCAGGGCTGGCGCAGCATGTGGTGCCGGGGATGGAACCGCGGTCCCTGAAGCTGCCCAAGCTTTCCCAAGCAGGCGCTTTAGACCACTGAGCCATCCCGCTGGCCCCTCAATTCCTTTTTTAAAAAATGTACTTGGTACACGGTCTCACTATGCACCTCAAACTCATAGTGATCCTCCTATTTTCAGCCTCCCTAGCACTGGGATTACAGGTGTGGGCCACCACATCTGGACTGGGTGGCCGGCTCAGCGTGCCTGGGAGTGAGGCTGGAGCAGCATGTGGTTTGGGAGATCAAACTCCAGTCCCTGCATTTGCCTAATCAGATGCTTAGTCCGCTGAGCTCTCTCGCTGGCCTGGATTCAATTCCTAGTATCTCAAAAAATGAAACCCAAGTTAATAATCTATTAAGGATAGGTAACCCCTGACAGTCATAACAGTCTGGATTTAGGGAAGATTAGAATTTAGAAGAGATGAAAGAGTCACCACATTTTTATCTCATAAGAATACCAAGACCAATGTCTAGAAATCTTGAAGGGGTAGCAAAATGTGTTACAGAAACCAGGAAACTTTGCTTTGCAGATTTAAAGTCTGCTTGTTATAGAGGGAGTAGGAGGAGCAGCTTGAAAGACTGCTGAGGCCTTGTTAAAGAATCTGAAAAGTATGTTTGCAGTCAGGTGGTTGGCCGAATGCCTCCTTCAGGGGAAGAGGAAGTGCTTTCATCTCCCCAGAGAATCACAGGACCAGTGCCTATTTATTGTCTGCTGACCAGTTTTGTCTGTTTGATGAGGCTGTGTATTTTTGGATTATACATTGTTTGCTACAAAGGGGAAGAAAAATGTAGAGACTACTGGAAATTATAGTAACTTCTGTCTGCTGAAGTGGTTATTTTTTGAGACACTGTAGAGTCCAGGCTAGCTTTGAGCTCACTGTGTAACACAAACTGGCCTCAAACTCAAGATAGTCCTCTTGCATCAGCCTCCTAAGTGCTGGGATTACAGGTATGTGCCACCACATCCTTTTTTTTTTTTTTTTTTTTTCAGGACTGGGGATTGAACTCAGGTCCTTGTGTTTGCCAGGCAAGTGCTTATTCTACTGAGCTATCTCCCCAGTCCCTTCCGGTCTCTTTTTTTTTTTTTTTTTTTTTTTTAATATTATGGCCAGCTCAGCCTGCCCTGACACAACATGTGGGTGCCAGGGATTGAACCACAGTCCCTGCAGCCACCTAAGCTTTCCTAAGCAGGTGCTTTAGACCGCTGAACCATCCCACCCCGTCTTAACAGTAAAGACATTGTTTTAGCTACACAAATATGACAGGTGGTTTACATAGCAGATTGTTATTTTAGGACTTTCTCTCTTGGAACTGTTCCTGGTTTGCTCAGATGAACATAGCAAGTGCCGTCTCAGTTCTTCGGATGGAATCCAGAGTGGAGTGTGTAAGAATTGCTGAATATCCTCCCGCCTTGTGTGCTTGTACTCCAGACAAGGGGATGGAAAAAAGGAAAACTTGATCTTTTTCCTTTTAAATTAATGACTTAGTTTCCAACTCCTGATGTGTTCATTTCCTAAAAAGAGCTCTGATATCTAGGTTCTGGGCAACAATATTCAATGCTTTTTTGTGTGATACCCATTTAATTCTTGTCATAGGTCTATGAGTTACATACTGCTATAGCTTTCATTTTAGTGACCCTGCAGCTCAAAGAAGTTCAATCCTAGCCTAAAGTAAGCATAGCTAATAGTAAGGCTCTGTCTCAAGGTGAGGTGACTGTCATCTGTCTCTTTCTCTTCATCATTGTCCCTTCATAGTGTTTATTCCCTTACCCCTTATCGCATCCATTCTTAGGCTAAAGCTAAAGCCCTCCTACGTGCCTTTCTAAGAGAGTCCACCTCTGAGGAGTGCTTTGGGACATTTTTCTTTGCATAAGGTTAAAATGGTAAACAAGATGGTTTAAATTCTTTTACATATTAAAGGCAGACTCAAACACTTAAGAAATTTGTACATTATAGGAACTTGGCATTGAAAACTTAAGCTCTTCATAACATTCACAGACAAGACTGTGAAAACAGATTAATAAATGTTGGTAAAATACAGTATTAGATGTGATATGATTGATATACTGGTTATGATAAAAGCTAAAATATTATTCCAGTTTGCTAGAAAGTCAAAGAGCTAAATTTGGGAGAGGTTGTCAGGATAAATTAGAAAGGGAAAAAAAAGCAGGCTACACATCGACCCCACTTACATTTTGGCTGGCTGCTGACTACTGACTTCTGACTTAACATGTCAGCTCTCAACCCGTGCTCTAAGAAATGGAGTCTTACATGGCCTAGCTTAAGAGGAACTCGGGCTCTGTGCAGACTCACATTGGGATCTTAACTGTATAGATATCACCAATGGATAAATAAGATCATGTGCACATATATGCATCTATAGTTATAGCCCAAGAAAATCCAGAAATCAGTGTAGACCTCTTTAAATAAAGAGAAACGCAGTGATTCTAAATGTCACTTCACGGGGGTGTGTTCAGGAACACATTAAAAGCAAATAAAAAATAATTACCAGTCTTTAAGGAAGTCTCCAAGAGTAATTCAGAATGTTCTGAGGATCCATCCATACACATCGCTATAGTAGAACTGAGTAGATAAGAAGGATTTGTTTTTGCTATGTGATGTTAATGTACTTGTAGAATTCATTGGCTAGTTTTCAAGTATGAAGGATTCAAAGTTTAAGACTGTTAAGAGATGAGACATTTAATATTATGCTGTTAGAGAGTATGGCTCTGCTCTCTAAAACAAAATTAAAGAAAAATTTCTCCAGAAGTTTATTTTAGAAGCAATAAAGGAATAGGCAGATGTGCTCTCAGCAGCCGGAAGGCCACTGTGGTTGCTCACCTTTCTGGAGACACATGGCTGGGGAGAGGGGCTCCCATGGGAAGGAAGAGTGCTGAGCAGACAAAACTACATGTGTGCTGTGTTTTGTAAAATTCAAACCTCAGGCAAAGACTTGGAGAGGATATAAATATTTATAGGATATAAAGCTCTTTCCTTCTTTTTATCTTTTTGAGACAGGATTTCACTATGTACTTCAGGCTGATCTTGAAGTCACTTTGTAGCCCAAGCTGGCCTCGAACTCTCAGTGATTCTCTTGGCTCAGTCTCCAGAGTGCTGGGATTATAGGCGTGTGTGACCATAGCCAGCCAGCATATAAAGCTTTTAAGAGACATTGGCTTTTAAGCTGCCGAGTTCAGTTAGCATGGTTAGAAAAACACTTTGTCTCTTCTCGGTGGGTCTAGAGTTGAAAGCTGGAACTGCTGCAGCTACCTTGCTTGCACCAGAGGAAGGCAACCTGGGTGGAAGTAGGGCTGGACCAGAGAAAGGCTCAAAAGAGTGGGAGGATAGGAAGGACCCCAGATCACCTCAGGCCAGCTCTGCTCGGACTTTTTCACTTACAAGGGAGGTGCTAAGGTCTCCCTTACACCAGCTTGGCTGTGCTTTTCTGTCACTCATAACTGGACAAGCTCAAATACGATCCCCTTGATCATAAGGTCGAGCTACTTCATTTCTTATGTCGAAGTTCAGAGTAGTAAAGTGGCTTCCTTGTAGTTACACAGCTTGATAATGAAAAATGGGCCCATGCTGAGCACAGTGGTATACGTGTAATCCTAGCACACAGGAGCTGAGGCAGGAGGGTTGCTAAGAGATCCAGGCCAGCCTAAACTAGTACTAAGACCTTGTCTCAAAAGAAAACAAACCAGGGGCTAGCAAGATGGCTCAGCGGTCTAAAGCGCCTGCTTAGGAAAGCATAGGCAACCTCCGGGGCAGTGGTTTGATCCCTGGCACCATATGCTGCACCAGCCCCACCCTCAGGGCAGGCTGAGCCGGCCATAATAAAAAAAGAAAAGAAAAGAAATCAAAATACACAAACCCATACTCCCCCACACACACACTAGCAAAAACAAAAAAAAGTGCCCCAGATACCTCCTTTATAAGCTTTTTTACATAAAATTCAGTTTAAATACTTTTCGGATAAAGTCTCTAATTTGAGGATGCCATTTAAGATGACCTATTGGAAGTTAATCCTCTTACAGGACGTTTTTGGAGGTTCCCTTCCGTCCCCTCCCTTCCTGTCCTCCCCTTCCCAAGGCAGGCCCTCACCCTGCAGCCAGGCTGGCCTTAAATTTACTTTGTAGCCTGTGTTGGCTTCACGCTTGCAGGAGTCCTCCTGCCTCCACTTCCTGAGTGCTGGGATTTTAGGCATCCACCCCACACCTGGCTACAAAGTGTATTTTGGAATTTGAGCAGAAAACTGATTTTGATATCATGGGCTTAATTTCCTAAGACCTCAGTGAATTGTCCATAGGCCCTAGCATTTTTGCAATGGATTTTAACAGCCTGGTCATTTAAACTCAGGTAACATTGGGCTAGCTATGGTGTGTCAGCGTCCCCCATTCTCTGAAGCTCCTCAGCTTCCAAAATCAGACTTCTTTTCCAGGGGTGTATCTAATATGAAATGTGGACTTCAGATGTTTGCCAAGCCCCTCCCTGCTCAGAGTTTGCACACACTGCACTGTGCTCTGTGCCAGTACAGCTTATGCCCTGGTCTTTTGTGACAGGCTTCTCCTTACCTTCCAGGTCTGTGTAAATGCTCCCTGTTCAGGGAGACTATCCCTGGCTGTTCTGGGTAGCTCCCACTGTAGGTTCTTTTATCATGTGCCCTGTTTTTTCTTTTGTTAAAGTTTCTAACTTATATGTATTCACCCATCTCGTACGTATAGCTCTACACTCATTGTATGATTCAAGAGCTTCATATAGGGGATACTTACTAGTTATTCGTTAAGTGATTGAATTCTGTGTACCCAGGCCTTGAAAAGCAGTAAGAGGCACTAAGATTCTGGGCCCTTTCCTAGCCCTGGTCCCAAGAACCTTAATTGCTCACATACCTGCCTGAGGCAGCACAGGCAGCAGGCCTGGAGAGAAGAAGCTAGGAGTGGAATTTAGCGCTCTGCTGTGAGCTGTGGCAGGCAGCTTTGAGTTAATATTTTATTATCTCTGTTCTTCAGCTTGTCGTGCCTTGCTTTTCCTCCTCTCTGTGACTTCTCACCTACCCACTTGACTCTGACTCAGATTCCTCACACTAAAAGGATATATCAGAGAAGTGAGCTGGCCCTGAGAGCCCGGGAGGAAGGATGGAATGACGAGGGCCACCAGAAATTTCCTTCAGAACTCTAATCGCTCTGAGGTCACCGTTTTTGAGTCTAGAATGAGAGGACTTTGAGTGCCTCCTTTTCTTGCTCAGTGCCCTCAGCTTGAGTGCTTAGCTGGCAGGCAGGCACCTTTCCCTCCTCAGTTCCTGTCAGCCCTACATGAAGGTCAGGCAGAGAGAGACAAATGAGAGCAGCTCAGGGAAAAGAGGTTACCACGGTAACAAGCAGGCGCGACTGCTATTTGGAAACAGGCCTAATCTTTCTCCCCCTCCTCCCTCCTTTTCAGCACAGGAAGATGGGTATTGTTAGCTGACCTGCATCCTTGGGGTGGAAACCATAATCCCTTTCTGACAGTTCTCTCTGACACTGGAGTGAGCTGCTTTGCATTTTAATTTGATAAGCAGCAGCCACAGTTTTCTCAGAAGTGCTGGAAACATGGTTTATTCTGGCTCTGTTCCAGGCAGGGTTCTGGTTGCTACAGAGAGGGATTTTGGATTCCTGTTTATTTCTCCATAAAGATTTTGCCTATGTGTGGAATATGCCCATTTTTCTAAGCAGCTGGAATCAGATGGATGGGTTCAGTTCTTTCATCTGTCAGTGTATACAGGCTGTCCTTAGAATGAATATGAATATATACCTTACCAAGGTGCCTGAGATATTGCCCCATCCCAGCTCTTAGGAATGCTCACCTGTTTGAGCCATATGGACAGTGGCCAGTGCAGCGCATGATCTGACTTGTGTGCTGTCCCCTCTGCTGTGTCCCCCCCACCCCCGTGTGATGTGCTGTCCTGGCCTCACTCTCCCTACCTCCCCCTTCCTATTAACTCAGATCCCTTTTCTTGAATCTTCACAGACGCATTTTTCCTCTTTTCTTCAAAAGAAAACGATTTGATTTTTAAATGGAATAAGTTCTTAAAGTAGTAGAAACTGAAAAAATGATGAACTCAAAATCGTCTAGAATCTTCCTGCCAGAGAACACCGCTAGACCCTCACCCTTTTAGTTGCATCTGCTGATGTGCATATCGTGTACACGTATGTAAAGAGCAGTACACGTATGTAAAGATCAAGTTAAAACTAATGAGTTGGAAGGCCTGGGGCTTTACAAAGTTGTTTTAAGTGCCTGCTTTAGGCAAATCAGATGCAGGGGACTGGGGTTCAGTCCCCAGATGCACAAGCCTTACTGAACCCACTGTTAAGGCAGCCTGAGCAAGCCCCCCAAAAAAACAATCCTTCTAAAACTAGTGAGTGGGGGCTGGGGAGATAGCTCCGAGGCACAAGTGCCTGCTGGGCAAGTGCAAGGTCGTGAGTTCGAACCCTGGTCTCCCCCCAAACCCCCCCCCAAAAAAAATCATAAAACTAGTGAGTGAGTAGAGTACAGACTGTATTGTAACCTTTTCTCTTTATCCACAAAAATGTCTATCATAAACATCTCTCCTAGATAGTAGTGTTATTCTATGATGGACATTTAAATTGTTCCTGACTTGTTTCTGTTTGGCTGTTATAAGCAAACTGTACATCACATATCTTTGTGCTCTCTCCTCTTAACTTCTTAATATATATTCTAGAAGTAAAATTGTAATGCCAGAAGGTCTACTTTGGTGCTAAAGCTTTCATAATGATATGTGCTCCCAGCCAACCAGTTGAGAAGGTATCAACTAATAACTGGAAAGCATATTCCGTGTTGTTCTTTGGCATTCTCTGGATATTTTGAGCATGCTCAGTTCTTTCATCTGCCAAATAGGTAGGAATTACACTTTGGTTTACATTCATATATTATTTTCTTTCTTTTTTTGAGACAGAGTCTCGCTATGCAGTTGAGGCTGGTCCTGAGCTCACTTTTGTAGCCCAGGCTGGTCTCGAACTCGCACCAATCCTCCTGCCTCAGCCTCCCCAGTGCTGGGATTACAGGCGTGAGCCACCACGCCCGGCATATTTTCATGTCATTAAAAATTTACAAGTACCCTTGTGTACTGGAAGTCCTTATGTACTTGCAGTCTTTTCTTACAGTGCTGGTAAAGTTTTTTTTTTGTTGTTTTGTTTTTTTTTGTTTTTTTGTCTTTGAGACAGTCTCGATATGCATTTCAGGCTGGCCTTGAGCTCACTTTTGTAGCCCAGG
The DNA here is from genome assembly GCA_004027025.1 of Myocastor coypus. Classification (NCBI taxonomy): domain Eukaryota; kingdom Metazoa; phylum Chordata; class Mammalia; order Rodentia; family Myocastoridae; genus Myocastor; species Myocastor coypus. The sequence goes on from PVJA010007577.1 coordinate 49,341, forward strand.
CTGGTCTCAAACTCATACCAATCCTCCAGCCTCAGCCTCCTGAGTGCTGTGATTACAGGCATGAGCCAGCATGCCAGGCTAGTGCTGGTAAAGTTTTTATTTTAAAGTCTTTTAAACAGTCAGTCAAGGCTGGGCCTGGTGGCTCATGCCTGAAATCCCAATACTTGGGAAGCTAGGGGAGGAGGATCTTTGTGAGTTTGAGGCCAACCTGGAATACAAAGTGGAGCTCAAGACCAGCCTCAACTGCATCATGAGAGCCTGTCTCAAAAAATAAACACCAAATCATTTCTCTTTGCAGTCTCCTTCTGAAGCAAAATTTTCTTTATTTTCCTCTCCCCTTTTTCTTCCAGTAATGGAGTACCATTCATTCGAGTTTCAGCCCCAGAGGACAAGTGTGTGTCTGTGTTGTTCATAGCTGTGTGCTCAGTACCTAGAATAGTGCCTGTGGAGTGAGTCATCTCCCAGCCATCTGAGCCAGAAATTCTAATCATGCCTGACTCTTTCACTGATAGCCTACATGTCTGATGTGTCCCAAAGTCAAATCGCTTTTTTAAATCTAGTCTGTGTTTCTCTGTCTCTCCCTCTCTCCCTTACTGCCTCTTTCTCTTGCTGTCTCTCCCTCTCTCTCTCCCCTCTCACCCTTCTCTTCTTTATGCTGAGCTACTTCTCAAATATATTTTTTTTTCTTCTTTGTTAAGACAGGGTCTCCCTAAGTCACTACGTTACCCATACGGGGCTTGAACTTCCAATTCTCCCAACGCTCTGGGATTACAAGTTGGTACCAAATTTTCCCTGCTTAATTTTACTTTTGCTAACTGGGTGTGGTGGCACACACCTGTAATCAGCACTTGGGAGGCTGAGGCAGGAAGATCAGTGAGAGTTTGAGACCAGCCTGGGCTACAAAAGTGAGCTCAAGGCCAGCCTGAATTGCACAGTGAGACAGTGAGACCCTGTCTCAAAAAGACTAAAAAAAAAAAAAAAAAAAAAAAAAAAAAAAAAAAAAAAAAAAAAAAAAAAAAAAAAAAAAAGACAAAAGTAAAAATACAAAAAAATCCAAATGATCCTCAAAAAAAAATTTTTTTTTGCTTTTGCTGTTATTGTTGTTTTGTTTTTGGTTTTGTTTTAAGGCACAGTCTCACCATGTAGTTCATGTGGACCTTGAACATTCTATGTAACACCAGCTGGCTTCAAACTCTTAGTAATTCTCCTGTTTCAGCCTCCCAAGTGCTGGACTTACAGGCATGCACCATTATGCCTAGCCTTCGTTTTGTTTGTAAATAGACAAGTATGATCACATCACCCCTTCTCTTTAGAACTTTAATGGCTTTTTTGCCTGCAAGGCAAGTCCAAATTTCACTCTCTTTGTATTCTTTATTCCAGCCCAACCAACTTGCTGTTCTTTTATGCGGGATGAGAAAGAGAGAGGGAATGATTCACCTTTCTATCAAGAGAGATTGTTAGGTTTTGGTTTTGGAAGTGTTATATTTGTTTAGTTAGGTGTGAGTTGGGTTTTGAAACAAGAGTCTCACACTAGGGTTCCAGTTAGCCTTAAACTTACTGTGTAGTCTTGGGTGGCCTCAAACTAAAATATCTTTAGTAGTAAAGAAAATCTGGTACTGTAACTAGAATATAGGTACTCTGAAGTTACTAGGTTTGCTTTATTGGCAATATAATTAAATATTTCTTTTTTTTGAGACAGGGTCTTGCCATGCAATTCAGGCTGGCCTTGAGCTCACTTTGTGGCCCAGGCTGGTGTCCAACTCACAACGATCCTCCTGCCTCTGCCTTTCAGAGTGCTGGGATTACAGGTGTGTGCCACCAAGCCCAGCTTGATTTCTTTCTTTCTTTTCTTTTTTTTGTCTTTTTGAGACAGTCTCATTATGCAGTTGAGGTTGGTCTCAGACTCTCACTGATCCTCCTGCCTCAACCTCTCAAGTGCTGGGATTACAGGTATGAATCAACACACCCAGCTCAATTTCTTGATAATGGCCATTCTTTCCAGGGTGAGATGAAATCTTGTTTGTTGCGTCACTCAAATGACCCAGTGATGTTGAACATTTTTTTGTATGTTTATTTGCCCTTTCTATTTCTTCCTCTGATAAGTGTATATTCCTCTTAGATACCTTTTTTTGGATTGGGTCCCTTTATGTTGGGAGGCCTAAATTTTTTGTTGTCTTTTTTTTTTTTTTTTTCTTTATACACTGTCAATAGTATTCCTTTGTCTGAGGAACAGCTGGCAAACATTTTTTCCCACACTGTGGGCTATCTCCTCACCCTGTGATGGTTTCCTTTTCTGTGCAAAAGCCTTTTATTTTTTATTTTTTTTATTTTTTATTTTTTATTTTTATTTTTATTTATTTTTTTTTTTGCAAAAGCCTTTTAATCAGATAAGATCCCAGTTGATTCTTTGTGATAGCTCCTGTGTAATCAGTGTTTTATTCATAAATTCTTTGCCTATACCAATGTCTTCAAAGAGTTTTACCTATTTTATCTTCCAGTAGATTAAATGTTCCTGATTTAATATTTAGATCTTTGACCCATTTCAACTTTAGTGGGTGATGAAAGATAGGAATCCGATTTTAATCTTCAGCAAATGCCAAGCCTGTTTTTCCAGCACCGTTTATTAATAAGGCTGTCTTTCTTCCAATGAATGTGCTTTACACCTTTGCCTATGATAAGGTTGCTGAGTATATCTAGACTTATTTCTGCATTGTCTAATCTGTTCCATTGATATTTGGGGGTTTTGTCTGTTTGTTTTTGTCTTGCCAGTACCATGTTGTTTTTATTATAGTAGCTTTATAGTATAATTTCAAGTCAAGGATTGTGATACCCCCTGCCTTGCCTTTGTTTCCATAATTGCCTTAGCTACTGTAGGTCTCTTGTGGTTCCAAATTAATTTTAAGATTGTTTTCTCTAATTCTGTGAGACATGCTGTTAGAATTTTGGTCAGAATTATATTAAATCTGTATAACAGTTTTGAAAGCATGGCCACTTTCACTATTGGTTCTTCCTACCCAAGAGCAAGGGATATCTTTCCATTTCTGATATTCTCTTCAGTCTCCCTTTTCAGAGTTGTATAGTTTCCAATGTAGAGATCTTTTACAACCTTCATTAGATTGATTCGTAAGTTCTTTCTTTCTTTCTTTCTTTCTTTCTTTTTTCTTTCTTTTTGATGCTATTATGAAAGATCATGTTTGCATTATTTCACTCTCAGTGATTTTGTTATTCATGTACAGGAAGGCTATTGATTTTTGAGTGTTGACTTTGTATCTAGCTATGCTACTGAATTTGCTTATTTTTTATTTTTTTAATTAATTTTTTTTTTCTTGTTTCATAACCTTTGTTTGTTTATTCACTCATTTTTATGGCTGGCTCAGCCCACCCCGAGGGCAGGGCTGGTGCAGCATGTGGTGCCGGGAATTGAACCGCAGTCCCTGAAGCCTCCCAAGCTTCCCCAAGCAGGGGCTTTAGACCACTGAGCCATCCCGCCGGGCCCTGAATTTGCTTATTAAATCTAGCAGTGGTATAGTAAGAGTTCTGGGAGTCTTCTATGTCATCTACAAATAATAATGTAACTTCTTCCTTTCCTATTACTATTACTTTGTATTTATTTATCTTGTCTAATTTCTCAGGCTAATGTTTCGAAGTCTATATTGAATAAGAGTGGAGACAGTGGACATTGTTGTTTTGTTGATTTCACAGAGAAAGTTTTCGGTTTTTGTCCATTTGGTATGATGTTGACTATTGGCTTTTATTAGATCAGGATAAAGAAAGACCCTCTATTCCAGTTCTCTCTATGGCTTTAATCATGTTGGACTTCATCAAAGCTTTTGCTGCATGTGCTGAGATGGTGATAGGGATTTTGTTCTTGGCTTTGTTAATATGGTATGCTGCTTTTACTGAATTATGTGTGTTGAACATGTTTGCACCCTCTTGACAAAGTACCTCAAGTTTTGATTTAGTTCCGGACCTTACAGATCTCCAGAACCCCAAAGTAATCATTGGAGAATGTCAAAACTCTTACACATGTACTCAGTGACCTTGTTGTCTAAGACATGGTCCTAAATTGGAGAGTGTAGAAAAGTGCAGACAAGCTCATGTCCACATTTTCAAATGTGTGGGCTATACTACTTTACATTGACCTGAAGCAAAATTCTAGAAGAAAGTGTTACAGATAGCTTGTAAGATACTTGCATTTTCCTTCCCGGACCCACCTAGGGTTCTTTGGAGTAACACAGTGTAACTGAAAGAACATGGCTTCAAAGTTAGGGCTAGGCGTAGAGCTCAGTGGCACAGTGCCTGCCTGGCAAGCACAAGTCATGAATTTGATTTATGATACAGAAAAAAAATTAGATATGTCTTGGTTCAAGTTCTGTCCCTGTCACTTAATAACATGATAATTACACCTTAGTCATTTAGCCTTCATGCAACTGGTTTCTCTTCTCTCTCTCTCTCTCTCTCTCTCTCTCTCTCTGTCTCTCTCTCTCTCTCTCTCTCTTTCTTTCTTTCTTTTTAATTTCTTTTTTCCTTTTGTGAGCCAGTGTTTTGCTACATAATTCAGTCTGGCCTTGGACTCACTATATAGCCCAGGCCAGCCTCAAACTTAGAGTGATCAACCTGCCTTGGCCTCCTGAGTGCTGAGATTGCAGGCATGCGTCACCATGCTCAGCTAGTTTTAGTTCTTATTTCTGTTTTACTGAATGGGTTGGAGCCAAATCGCCTGAGTTTGAATCCCAGTTTCATCATTTAGTAGCCACATAATCTTAACCAACTAAGTGTCTTAGCTTCTGTTGCTGTAGCAAATACTTGAGATAACCAAATTATAAAGAAAATAAATTTTTTGTGTTGTGGATTAAACCCAAGTTCTTTGCACGGTCCTATATGTTCAGCCCCTTTTTATTTTTAGACAGGATCTCATTAAACTGAAGTTGAATTTGCAGTTCTCCTACCTCAGTGCCCCAGAGCATTAGGTGTGGGCCACCACTCCTACCCAAATGATCTTGGCTCATGTTTGGCTCTATTGCAGTGCTTCTCAACCTTTCTAATGCCATGACCCCGCAATACAGTTCTTCATGTTGCGGTGACCCCAAACCAAAAAATAATCTTGGTGGCTACTTCAAAACTGTAATTTTGCTACAGTTATGATTAGGAATGTAAATACCTGATATGCATTATATATTTTCCGATGGCTTTAGGCGACCCCTGTGTTTTGGTTGTTCAACCCCCGTTGGGGTCGCAACCCACAGGTTGAGAACCGCTACTCTATTGTTTTGGGTCCTGTGACAAAAGAGCATATCATGGTGAAAAACCCGTGGCAGAGTGGTCAGGAAGCAAAAGGGGAGAAGAAAGAGAGTGAGGTCCCACAGTCAGTCCCCTTTGAAAGCCACTACCAGCAACTGAGGGGCCTCTTCTTGAACCCCACTGCTTCCAGTCCCACCAGCTCCCAGGACCTCTATATTATTGAGACCAAGCCTTGGACAGTTATCCCCTCTGCCCTTAGGGTATTCACCTGTAAGAACAGCTAATAATAGCAATTACCCAGAGGGTGGTTTTGGGGAATAAATGAAACACATGTAAAATACTTTGAGAAGTACTTGGCATATACAAGAGTAAGCAGTAAATTAAAGTTGCCATTTAACATCATTCTCACCAGTTTGTGCATATTTCCAGTTTCAGATCTCCTTGTAGTCCTTTCTTGCTCAGGTTCTCTCCTCAGTTTGCTTTTTTTCTCTACTGCTGACTTTTCTCCTAGGTTCCAGTCTGCTTGCTTAAACTTGTATCCAAAGTTAGACTTGTTTTCTGATTCTGTTCAGCCAGCAGCTTAACGTTGCTGTTGTTGCTGCTGCTGCTTTACCTTACCTCCTGTCTGAGATGGTGGCCCCAGAACCCTTGCAGTCAGCTCAGAGTATCTTACCTTCTGGATACTCAGTCACTGAGCCTCATCAACTCCCCTTCTAACCTGTTCCTTCCTTTCCCCATGGCTGCTTCTGTCTTGGCCCCAGGGAGCCTCATACTTCACTGGATCTGTCTGGGTGAGTTTCCAGCTGGTGTTCCTGCCTTCTGACTCATTTCCTTCAAAGGAGACAGTGGAAAAACGTGTGGGATCATGTCACTTCCAACACAGTCAATGACTTGTCGATTCACAGTGATTTTCTTTACTATGGCATACTATCTCCTGCCATTCTGTGCAGCCCTTCTGTACCAAACTAGTGTGCACCAAATACATGGTACTGCTCAGACTAAAATAAGGTAATTTTCCTTATGTTCCTGATGAGTTTAATCCCTCAAGGTTCAGCTGAAACATCACCTGCTTTTCCTAGGTTGACACAAGTGATTCTCACCAGTTTGTGCATATTTTTTTTTTTTTGTATCTTCTGTGATGCTGCTTGTATTACACATTCACATTCGTTTCCTATGCCTGACCTAGAGACAGGGAGCATGCTGTATCTGTCACTTACTGTGGTGTAGTGCCCAGACCAAAGTAGATATGTAGTCCTGCTGGATAAAGAAAGGAATCCAAGAAAGAACACTTATTAGGAACAAATGCAGTTTGAAGACAAGGCATACTAGACCCCCACACACCTTTCTTCCCCCAATAGAGTTGTTAGTTGGGTAGATGAGAGTGCTTTGATTTTGTTAAGGTATTTGAGTAAAGCCTTTTACGGTATTCAAGATGACATATCAGTGAAATGTGGACTGGATGTGATGCAGTTAAGTGATTTTATAGCTGGCTGAAGAGCCATATTTAAAGAGTATGGATTACTGGGCATTTGGCAGCCAGGATGGCAATAGTGTACTGCAAGCCTGCCTCTCCTCTGTTCCTGTTCAACAAGGTAGGACGAGTTCAACCCATCAAGGAATTTGTCGATATCTAGCATTAGAGTTTATTAGGTTCAAAGAAGGGCTCCAACAGTGCCGTTGGAATTTTGTCATTGCTCATCTTCATTTCCTTCTTTCCCCTCTATTGGCTTTATTTTTAGGCAGGATCCTTTCATGTGCCAGACAAAGTGGTCTATGGCAGCAATAGACTTAGTTAAATTCTCTAGCTTAAGATGTGGAAGACAAAAAGACCATAGCCTGTGGAGACCTTGCTCCATGTAGTCAGGGGAGATGTGGGCCCATCCTTTATGGAGTCAAGAAGAGAGGGCATGATAAACTGTCAGAGCTGTGCTACTGCTGACACTGGAGGTGGATAGTGCAGGCGGTAGGTGTTGGACAGAAGCAATTAACATATCATCACTATTGTTAGCAGTAGTAGTATTGGCTAATATTTATCAGGTTATTTGTTGTTGGTTTGTGATATTTGGAATTGAACTTAGAGCTTTACATATGCTAGGCAAGTGTTGTATTACTGAGCTACATTACCAGGATGTCCCTGATTTCTTTTCTTTTTTTTCTTTTTTTTTTTTTTAGAATTAAAAAAAAAAATTTTTTTTCTTGTTTCAGAACCTTTGTTTGTTTATTCACTCATTTTTTTTATTTTATTTATTATTTTCATTCTTGTTTCAGAACCTTTGTTTGTTTATTCACTCATTTTTATGGCCGGCTCAGCCCACCCCAAGGTCAGGGCTGGCGCAGCATGTGGTGCCGGGGATCGAACCGCGGTCCCTGAAGCTGCCCAAGCTTCCCCAAACAGGGGCTTTAGACCACTGAGCCATCCCGCCGGGCTCCTATTCACTCATTTTTATGGCCGGCTCAGCCTGCCCCGAGGGCAGGGCTGGCACAGCATGTGGTGCCAGGGATCGAACCATGGTCCCTGAAACCGCCCAAGCTTTCCCAAGCAGGCGCTTTAGACCACTTAGCCATCCCACCCGGCCCTATCCCTGATTTCTTTTGCTTTGTTTTTTCTTTTGAAACAGGGTCTTATTAAGTTGCCCAGACTTCTGCAACTTGTGCTCCTTCTGCCTCAGCCTCTATATTAGCTGAAATTCTGGGCCTCTATGGCCATGCCCAGCTCTACTCAATTTTTACTGTGTGTACCTAGGCACTGTATATTAAGCATCTTATATTCAGTGAATCGTTACAGTGGACTTACGAAATATAAGGACTGTTGGAGAAGGGCTGTTGGTTGGTTTTTCTTGTTCTTTTTTTTTTTTTAATTTTATCTTATAGAAGAGGAGACTGAGTCTTAGATTACTTAACTAGGCAGAATAGCACAGAGTTATATGCCTAGCTACTTAGGAGACTGAGACAAGAGAATCACTGGAGCCTAACAATTTAGAACCAACCTGAGCAGCAGAAAAGGAAAGGTTTTTCTTTTTCTTTCTTTTTTTTTTTTTTTTTGTTTTGTTTTTTGTTTTTTACACTCTATTTAAGAAAAAGTATAGTGTGTCTGTGATAATACAGCTTCTAGTAAGAGCTGAGATTTCAGTCTTTGGAAGTTGGAAAGAGTTAGCTATATTTTTGTTACATGAAAAATAAGGCATAACAATGTCTACAGTGTACAGTTGTTTGTGGGAAGGAATAAAGTGAAGGTACAAGGGGCTGGGGAAATAGCTCCATGGCACAAGTGCCTGCCTGGCAAGTGCAAGGTTGTGAGTTTGAATCCTGGTCCTGCCGAGAGAGGGAGAGGGCGGGAGAGAGGGAGAGAGAGAGAACATATAACAAGCAAATGAATGTTTTGTTTTGTTTTGTTTTTCTTGTTTCAGAACTTTTATTTGTTTATTTATTTATTTTTATGGCCGGCTCAGCCTGCCCTGAGCGCAGGGCTGGCGCAGCATGCGTTGCCAGGGATTGAACCGTGGTCCCTGCAGCCGCCTACACTTTCCTAAGCAGGCGCTTTAGACCACTGAGCCATCCTGCCAGGCCTCAAATGAATATGTTAAAGATGCTTCTAGGAAAGGAAATAAGCCATCATAGATAGTGTTCCCTTTGCTGCTGTATATACTTTTCATTTAAAATAACCAGTTACAAGAGCACAGAAATTTGGCAAACCTGGTGATTAAAAGCTTGGGAAGAGGCTGGACATGGTGATGTACACCTGTAATCCCAGCAACCAAGAAGCTCAGGAAGCCAAAAAAAAAGATGGCTGGGTAGATAGCTCTGTAGCACAAGTACGTGCCTGGCAAGTGCAAGATTGTGAGTTCGAAGCCTGGTCCTACCAAAAAAAAAAAAAAAAAAAAAAAAAAAAAAAGAGAGAGAGGCTCAGCCAAAAGGATCACTGAGTTCAAGGACACCATAGGCTACATAAGCAAGTTCAGGGCCAGCCTGAACTGCACAGTGAGACCCTGTCTTATAAAAAAAAAACAAAAGAAGAAAAAGATCTGACATTTTCAATGATATCAACATCAAGAATACCTTTTCCAAGAGCCAATAGTACGTGTCCTGTGAGATTGCCAGCACAGTAGGCACACTGCTGGGCACTGGACACGTGCTAAAAATTTCACTCTTTGCAATCATGCCAGTAAAATAAGGATTATTTTCTCCACTCACCACGGAAGGTGAAGGGGAGTTTAAGTAGGAATTGACTGCTATTGGAGATTCCATCTTCAACAGGTTAGACAGTCTTTAAGGCTTTTCTATTTCTGATGCTGTGATTTTGTTTATACGTATTCTCCTAGGGACATATGCGTGATATAAATTGTACAAATGAGTTAAATATCCTAGGTTTCCTTGCTTTCTTTAAATAAAATGACCTCTCCTCAGAATCACCTTACTATTTCCTGTGAAATCTATCCCTTTTTTAAAGTTGAAGAACACAGTATATAGTCTGAGACCTTTTAGAACACAAAATCACCTAGGTGACACTTGAGCATTAGCTCTTACCTAAATGGATGGCCACTTCCGGCTTGATCCCATGGAGCTGAGGAGTCCATAATCAGGAGTTAACTCATACTGTACAACATCATCTATTGCCTCTTTTTTGAGACAGGGTCTGGCTGTGTAACCCAGGCTGACCTTGAACTCACAATGATCCTCCTGTGTCAGCTTCCCAGATGCTAAGATTGCAGGTCTGTGCCACCATGCCTGGCTCCTCTTTGGAGTTTTACCCGTATACTTTGAAATAGCAAGGACACCTTCTGTAGGAAATGTTACCTTATAATTAAGAATCTTTTTACAAATTTTTTAGATTATGTTTAATTTTTAAATTACTGTGTGCTAATTTCAGAGAAACCTCATTTATCCTTGGAAGTTGCAAAATAGGCTAGAGCAAAGGTCATTTTGTCAGTAATTCATCATTTAACCATTTTATAAACATCTCATTCAGTTTTTTTTTTTTTTTTTTACTTTATTGTTCGTGTTTTGGTTTATTTGTTTTGGAAACAGGGTCTTGTGTGTAGTGCAGGCTGACCTTGAACTCATGCAGTCCTCCTACTTCAGCCTCCTGAGTATTGGGATTACAAGTGTGTGGCACCACGTGCGGCTCTATTTCTTTGCTGAAATGTGGTAATCCCTAATTTGTAAATATCCCCAAGTGCTGTTTACTACTCCAGTCTGTTTTGGGGGGTGGGTGGGCACTGGGGATTGAGCTGGTGCCTTTATACTGAGCTACATCTCTGCCTCGCCCTTTTTTTCCTTTGAGAGATCCTTCTGCCTAAACAATCCAGATGCTGAGATTGCGAGTATGCATCGCTGTGCTTGGCTTCTCCTGTGCTCTGGTTAATGATTAACCATGCTTTCCAGGTATAACTTTGCACATCTGCAATCCCAGCGCTTGGAGGATACGGCAGGATCACCATGAGGTCAAGGCAGTGTGGGCTACATAGTGAGACCCGGTCTCAAAAAGCAAAACAAAAAAGATAATAGCTTTTGTGCCTTCTTGTCTCTTGCCTCACTCTTCCTTTGAGACTGCCCTGTTAGTACACAGGCACTCTCCCTCCCCCTCCTTCCTATCAGAGTCCCAGTTCTCTTTAGGAACCCGGTGAGAATGTACTTCCCTAAGCCCAGAGTATGAAAGTAGACCGATGCTCAAAGAGCAACCTCAGGCCCTCTGTGTTCCTGAAATGTTTCTAGTGGTCTGGGGTTTTAGAACTATTTTTGTAGTGATGCTAAGACACTCTGCCTTTTCTGCTCTTTCACTGCTCTGCTAGCGCAGCAGCAGTTATGGGGCTGGGCTCCGTGACTCATGCCTGGAATCTCAGCTTTGAGGGAGGCTAAGGCAGAACATATCCAGTTGAGACTAAATAGAGAGACCCTGTGTCAAAAAACCAGACAGCACACACTGTAATCCCAGCAGTCTGGGAGGCTGAGGCAGGAAGACCACAAATTCCAGCCCACCCAGAGCAACTGACTTAGCAAGGCCTCATCTACAGTCAGTCAGTCAACAAGTAAAAATTGTAAAGGGTTTGGGATTAGAGGTCAGTGTGAAGAAAGGGCATAGGTTCAACCCCTGGTACCGTAAAATGTAAAAAGAAAAGAAATGTCATGGCACATTACTGGGAGAGTGGTGCCCACCTAAATCTGAGCTACTCAAGAAGCTAAGGCCAGAAGATCACAAGTTCAAGTGGGCAGCTTATCTTTTACTATAAGTTTTTCTTAATTTAAGCATTTACTATGTTTTTATCATCTGTATATTATGTTCATATACATATGCACGTGTACATATGCATATATATATTACTTTATTGTGTGTGTATATAATACACACTACATATGATAATTATCTGGGTTAGCCAATTTTCTTTATATACTTCAATTTCTAGCAGATTGAATGCAGGTGAGCTGAGATTCCTGTTATCTTCTCTTAAACCTTAAAAATAAACAAAAATGTAACATAGAGCCCTAATATCCCTTGTTTTTTGAAAAACTATCGCTTTTTTATTTGAAGTATTTTATGTGTATAAAAAGCCTTAAAATATTTTAATACATACTAAATAACTAATACATACCTTTTTTTTTTTTGGTCTTTTTGAAACAGGGTCTCGCTTATGCAGTTCAGGCTGGCCTTGAACTCACTTTTGTAGCCCAGGCTGGTCTCGAACTCACACCAATCCTCCTGCCTCAGCCTCCCAAGTGCTGGGATTACAGGCGTGTGCCACCACACCCCGCCATACTGTATATTTTTTTTAATTCCAGTGTGGTAAATATCAGTTGATATGTCACACAAATTCTTTGATGTTTTCAATTTTTCATTACTTCGTATTTTAGGTAATGGTTGTGTGATGAACCATTACAGTGAAGCTCGATTACAGTGTTCCACTTTCTTAGACTTCCCAATGGTGACACGAGGCAGATCTGGTGACACGAGGCAGATCTGGTGACACGAGGTAGATCTGTCGAGTGGCATTGCAGCTGGCACATTGATGTCAGAACAGTCCACATCAGAGAGGTCACACTTCTCCCATTCCACTTGTGCTCTGCTATCTGCTGTGTACTGCAGTTTTGTCACATGTGTAAATTTATCAGTTTACAGACATCCCTGTCACCAGGAGGATCTCTGTGCTGCCATTTCATATCTAGGCCCTCCCCTAGCTACTAATCTGGTCTTCTGGTCTCTATGTCTCCAACCCTTTTTTTCCCTCTTGTGTCTTGTGTGTGTGTGTGGGGGGGGTTGTTTTGTATTTTTAGGGAAGGGTCTGCAGGGTGTCCAGGGTCTCATTACTAGATCAGACTCTTACAATCCACCTGTTCACAGCTCCCAAGAACTGGGATTACAGGCATGCAGCACCACACCCAGTCTCAACTGCCAGCTCAGCATGCCCCAGGGGCAGGGTCGGCACAGCAGGCGCAGGGATCGAACCCCTGGCCCTTACACCTGCTTGCAGGCACTTTAATCCACTGAGATATTTGGCTGGCCATCTTTTCTTGGTTTTTTTTGAGACAGGGTCTCAACTATTTCATCCTACCTGGCCTTAATCTTGCTATGTAGCCTCAGGCTGGGGTCAAACTTGAGATCCTTCTGCTTCAGCCTCCCAGATGCTGAGTTTACAGGTGCAGGTGCAGGCACATGCCACCACCCCTGGCTGGCTAGCTTTGTGTTTATTTGTAGTGCTGGTATCCAGCCTATGGCCTCTTACATGCTGTTGTGCCACTGTATCTCTTCGTTTTTTCATATCAACACTAAAGTGCTTTAAGTAAACTAATGAATATACAGTAATATCTTTTTAAATTAATTAATTTATGCATTTTTGAGACAGGGTCTCACTATGTAGCCTGGGCTGGCTCTGAACTCATAATTCAAAGACAGAGTCCTCCTGCCTCAGCCTCCTTCATGCAGGGATTACAGGCATGTGCTACCATGCCTGGCCCCTCGTTTTACTTTCCAATATGGGAGATGCCAGTAGATACAATCTATATAATCAAACCTCTCTGAATTTCTTAAAATTTTAAGAATATAAAGGATGTCAGAGAACCAGAAATTTGAGAATACTTCCTTAGATCAAGTACGTCATTTTTTTCTTCCTCAGCTGCAGCAGTACAAGACATGGCTTGTGAGGCTTTGATTGGATTTCATGTTTCTTCATATGGCCAAGAATGGATGTGCATGATGCGCAGGTTCCTTAGAACAGTTAGCTTGAGCCTTGAGTGGTTACATCGGCTTGTGTGGCCTGGCCTGCAAGTCACCGGGTTTCTCTCTTTTGACACTGGGTTTCTCTCTTCTGCATGGTTTAGAAAAAGGCTTTAGGTTGTTGCTATATTCACCTATGTTTGAAATGATGTCGATTACTTTTGTTATTATTTTTGTTTGCATGTCTTTCTGTTCTAAGAAATAAAAGAATAAGAATGGAGCCAGGCATGGTGGTTCATACCTGTAAATCCTAGTAGGAGGCCGAGGCAGAAGCATCACCCAGAGTTTGAGGGCAGCCTGACTTCCAGAGTGAAACCCTGCCTCAGTAAATGAAGGGAGGGAGGCTAGGAGAGAGAGCTAATGTACTCCAGCCCTGACATTGTAGAGCTAATGCACTCCAGCCCCTCCTTTATGTGAAAGGAGGTAAGAGAGATGTGTTTAGGACAGAAAGTAGTTACAGCTAAAGAGTGAATTTTTCTCAAGGTTTTTATTTTGGGGAAGCAAAGCCCAGTGCTTTTCCCTTGGAGCAACATAGGAATGAGAGTGATCACTAGCTTCTGCATGGTAAAATACCAGTCAGCTCTAAAGGTAGTGCTTAGGTCCCTGTCATCACTTATCAGCTGCAAAGCTAAAAGCTTTGCTGAAAGCCAGTGTGGTGAATTTCAAGCAGTCAGATGATCTCAGAGTGAGAAGACAGTGAGCAGAGGAGATGCTTCAGTCAGCAAATGCCTTCACCGCAGCAGCAGATGCTGCCCTGTGATTTGTTATGCATTGATTTTTGCTGTGAGGTCCCCCCTCCACACTTTGTCAGATTGGAAACCTAGCTTATCCATTCCCACACACTGAGGATTTTTTTTTTTGTCTTTTTGAGACAGGGTCTCGCTGTACAGTTCAGGCTGGCCTTGAGCTCAGTTTTGTAGCCCAGGCTGGTCTCGAACTCTCACCAATCCTCCTGCCTCAGCCTCCCGAGTGCTGGGATTACAGGCGTGCGCCACCATGCCCGGCTACACTGAGGATTTTGATAGGCCTGAATATTGGAATTGTTTGGTCTTTGCTTCTCTGCCAGAAAAGTCTTTAGGGCCTGAGCCTGAGGAGAACTGCCTGGCTGGCGAATCTTCACATTGTACATTCACTGCCCTTGTGTTTTCTGGTGCATGCTGAAACAGCATTCAGTGCTGGTCCTGACCAGGGACCAATTGGTTAAAATTAAGCACTAAAGTAATTCTACTGTCAATAATGGGATATTTAGTTTCTAAGACCTGCTTGAAGTATGGCTATGGAGCCAGCCACTGTCCTATCTTTTTTCCGCCTTGCTTTCTTGCCTTTTGCCACAAGATATTTTGGAAATTAACTAGAATTACACATGAATGCTTTTGCAGAGTAACCTAGGTGAGATCTGGCAGCACAGCAGCCCTGGGACCTCTTTTTTTTTTTGGGGGGGGGGTCTTGTTTAAGACAGGGTCTCGCTATGCAGTTCAGGTGGCCTTAAGCTCACTTTTGTAGCCCAGGCTGGTCTCGAATTCACACTGATCCTCCTGCCTCAGCCTCCCAAGTGCTGAGATTACAGGCATATACCACCATGCCCGACCTCTTTTTCTTTTTTAAAAAGGTCTAAGTGTATATAGTATTTGCAGCAAACTTCATTTATGTGTATGTGAATCTGTAAGCATTTACTTTAATCCTGCCTTATTGTACACTTACTGTTACTAACACTGAATGACTATAAATTCCTGAAGGACTTTTGGGACTATTGGGGAATGATAACATCTTATTAATATAACTATTTAATGTGTATGCTGGCATCCTGTTTTCTATACAGTCTTCTCTGATAATTCACAATAAATCTAAACATTCTCCTAGCTGTTATCCCCAATTATCTTTTCATTCTTGGCAAAAGGGAGCATCTTAGAGCTGCAGTACTATCAGTGCAACTCACTGCTGTCCCCTTTTTTATTACAAATGTGAAGATATTAGACTCATGCTGTGTAAAGGAGAGCAAAGTGCCCAAGCGCTTCTGCAGCGCACTTTCTACCCCAGCATCATGTTGCGGCCTTGTAGTCTTCTCCATCAGGGCTTCTCACGTGGGCGTCAGCTGAAACCGGAGTATAATTACTTCTTATAGGGAGATTAATGACTCTGGCCTTTCTTTATTTTTCTCTCAGTTCCTATGCCTGCTAGCACTCAGATCCTTAATAGGTACTGTTAAATTCATATCTAAGGCTAAATGGAAAAGAAATATCATTAAAAGATAAAGGACATGCACAGTTGGGAAGCTCCAGAGATTTCCTCTCAGTTTTCTGTAAATCTCTGCCAAGGCTCTGGCCCGTTTTCTTGTTTACCTCCCCACTCCCCTGGGCCCTTGGATGTACTCTGACACTGGCCCAAGTTGTGCTGCTGTTGTAGTTACTGAGGCATTTAATGGCCTTAACATTTTTGTGTTCCTTTTCCTTGTTTTCCCTGTTGATGCCAATCTCCTGACAGTCTGCTCTTTTGAATGATAAAAATGTTTTTAAAAGTCCTTTTCAAAAAAAAGTCCTTTTCTGATTTTTATTCTCTCTTGGAGAATAATAAATGAAACTATTCCAGTGAGTAGTGAAATATGAAATCCTGTAAAGCCACTGAGGTTATTAGGTGAATATCACAGAGCTGCTTATAATGCATTATGGCTTAATATAGATTATAGATGTGGCCAAGTGGTAATTAGCAGAGCGGGAGCTATAATTAAACCCTACCATGATTCTCGGTGATCCCTCTGCAGCTTCTGTTGCAAAATACTGTAGAGTGGTACCCGATACTCATTCCAGTCAGTTCTGGGGGGGCATGAAAGGTACCAGAGACGACAAGCACCTAACAAACTGTTTGGCTGGAAAAGGGCAGCAAGGCACAAGACAGTCAACAACAACGAATTCTGTCCTGTCAAATAGCAAAAAGATGAGTACTGGGACAAAATTTTCACACCATACTGTGTTGAGTACAAATTAAATGAGTTTTAGACCAGTTAAGTACCAAAATATGATTTTATGTATTTATTTATTTATTTTGTGGACCAATGTTCAAACTCAGGACCTTGTACTTGCCAGGCAGGCACTTATGCCACAGAGCTATCTCCCCAGCCCCTATTTATTTTTTAGACAGGGTCTTGCTATACAATTCAGGATGTTCTTGGACTCATGGCAGTCGTCCTGCCTCAGCCTTCCAAGTGCTGGGATTGCAGGCATGTGTCACCATGCCCATCTCCAAGAGATGACGTTTATAGAAGGAAACTGAGTAGTTTGAGATTTCTGGTGGATTTTTTTCACTTTTCCTGCTCCTTAACATCCCTTTTGATTAACTGAACAATGAATAAGGTCATCCTCCTGTAGACAGATCCTGGGCTTTGCTTTTGGGGTGCACATGGTTGTCAATTCTCTGTGTGTATTACAGTGCTCTTAGTGATCAGTTAACATTGCTCTCTTCGTATATTTTGTATAGAGCTTGCTATGTCATACTGCTTGAAAGCAACAGTGTTGTTTCTGACTTACAGTCTGTTTTCTAGATTTCTTAGTGCAGAATTTGGGGCTTGACTTTACCCAGAACATACTAGGATATCTTTTTTTGGTTCCTAGACATGGCAAACATCCTGTCAGGAAAGAAAATCATTTCCTAGAATGATGACTGAGAAAGAAAGGGACAGGGGGAGAGGGGAGGAAAGGGGCTGAGGGGAACCGAGACCAGGTGGCAAGGAGACATGCCCAAGCAAAGCAACTATTAAGTTCATAGGAGCTGCCTGGACGTTTGAGCTCCCTCTCTGTGGCCAAGAAAGAGGATTTTGTAGGATTTTGTCTTGCTAATGGACAGTGATATACAGAAGGGAACAGACCTTAAGCAAAGAAAACACATACTGGCTGTGAAATTGAATAATTGCATTTGGCCCAGTTATTTCTCAAGAGAACAGAGAAATACAAGGTAGCCAGAAGTAAAGATGATCTGTATGTTCTGTCTCTAGTTTACCCTTTCCAGGTACTCTCAAGGGATTCTTAGAGCATTCCTGAAAGTACTTGAAGGATAGAGCCAAATTCCAGCATTGGAAACTAATAATGGTGACACAGGGGAAAAACGAAATTCCCAGTCTGCTCAGTGTCGGATAGCTGAGTTCACGTTGCCTGAAATCAAACAGTGAATTCCGTGAGCAAGTGAGGTTACGAGTAGGAAAGGTTGGCTGGCGGGATGGCTCAGTGGTCTACAGTGCCTGCTTAGGAAAGCTTAGGCGGCTGCAGGGACATCGGTTTGATCCCCCGCACCACATGCTGTGCCAGCCCCGCCCCCAGGGCAGGCTGAGCCAGCCATAATAATAATAAATAAGTAAAAGAGTAGGAAAGACTTATTGGGGAATAGGAGTAGCTCCTAAGAGACAAGGCAGGTCCCAACACTGGGTTGCCCTGGGAGCCTTTGTCAGGGATAATTTACACAGCAAGACACGACAGGAGTATAACATGGATTAAACTGTCATGAGCCTGTAGGATTACAAATATGGCTATTTAGCTAGTATTAATCAAACAGAAGAGCAGGTCACACAGCAAGTGTACATGGAAAGAACAAAGGCATTTTGGGGAAGGCATTGGTCTGGATCCTCTGGTCATCCACCTGGGTGATTGATGCCTAGCTGGACTTTCCTGGAACAGGTGGTGCTAATTAGAGCACAATTCCAAGTTACTGCTTATCCCTTAGGGCAGCATGTAAGCATGCCCACTGCATCCTCATCTTGAGGCCTGGCCTTTCTCAGCTGTGCCTCCAGCCGCAATTCTGATGTCTTTATTTTTCTAACTTCTTTGACAGCCTGATCCCTGATTGTACACTAATTTTTATCTAACTTAACTTCCTATAATAGTAGGAAGATTTGAGTTTAGTTTTTCCATGTTGTTTGTGCCTTTAAATCTGTACGTGGTAATTTTGGGTGTCTTTCAAGTGCATACCACATCTGTAAAAGGTTGCCAACTTAAATTCTTGATTTTCAGAGACCCAACTTTTTTTTTTTTTGGCTTTTATGAGAAGTGTAGAAGATTCATTATACATTCTTCTGGTTTTTTGTTTGTTTTTGTTTCTGCTTTTTTTTTTTTTTTTTTTTTTTT
>PVJA010007578.1:0-67925 GCA_004027025.1 Myocastor coypus
TTTTTTTTTTTTTTTTTTTTTTTTTTTTTTTTTTTTTTTTTTTTTTTTTTTTTTGTCTTTTTGAGACAGGGTCTTGCTATGAAGTTCAGGCTGGCCTTGAGCTCACTTTTGTAGCCCAGGCTGGTCTTGAACTCGCACCAATCCTCCTACCTCAGCCTCCCTAGTGCTGGGATTACAGGCGTGAGCCACCACACCTGGCAAGCAGATGTATTTTTTTTTTTAGATGTATTTAAGATATATAAAACTTTACTGCTCTTGGACCTTTGCATTTTGGTTGGATTGATGCCACAGAAGCTAAACCTATGGTACTCCATAGAGGAGTCACTATATTTTTTTCTTTTTTTTTTTTTTTTTTTTGCTTTTTGAGACAGGGTCTCACTATGCAGTTCAGGCTGGCCTTAAGCTCACTTTTGTAGCCCAGGCTGGTCTCAAACTCACATCGATCCTCCTGCCTCAGCCTCCCGAGTGCTGGGATTACAGGCGTGCGCCACCACGCCCGGCTTATATTTTTTTCAATTGCTGCAAAGGAGCACTACTTCTAAAACTAAGAAAGGGATGAAAGTCAAGGGGACCAAGAATGAGCTGAGTTAGAGGCAAGGCTATGATTCTGGGGCAAACTGATTAAGAAAGCAGCAGCGGAGGGGATGGGGAAATGGTCCTCTGATCTCTGTGCTGTGGGAGGCTGAGGCAGGGGATGGAAAGCTTGGGGCTTGCTTGGGGATGCAGCAAGACCTCGTCTCACAATAAGAAGAGCTGGGGTTGTAGTTCAGTGTGAAGTACCATGGATGGATGGATAGATAGATAGATAGATAGATAGATAGATAGATAGATACATACATACATACATACATACATACATACATAGATACATAGATAGACAGACAGACAGATAGACAGACAGACAGATAGACAGGCAGGCAGGCAGGCGGGCAGGTGGACGGATGGATGGACGGACGGATAGACAGACAGATGGGCAGACCGATGGACAGACCGATGGACAGGCAGCAGAAGGCAGTTAGCAGCCTTTTCTCATTCTAGAAGCATGCTTTAGCATGAAACAAGATGAAGTGGCTCCGGCTCCTTCCTGGTGCTTTCTCTCTCTGTCCCTCCCTTTTAATTCCCCTCTGCAGCCAGCATGGGGGTACCTAGAAATCTGGCTGAGTGGGACCCAGAGTGACTGACACTTATTAGAGTAGGATGGCAGATGGTGTAGATCACATCAGCTGGGCTTGGGCTCACACAGCACCCTGCAGTTGTGGGGATTGGGTGCAGGGCTGGGAGGGGCACTGGGGGTTTCGGAAGCCCCCAACAGAAACAAGCATGGCAGCCGACTGTCCTGGTGATGGTGCATGCTTCGAGCAGTCTGAGTGGTCAGCAGATCAGAGTATCCACACTTCACAGAGAGACTGATATTTGTCATCAACTTTGAGATGCTGTTAGGACTTTGTTTGAGCCTCTAAATGCCCAGTCTCAGACCTGTGGCATGAGGCTTAAATAAAATATGAAAAGGCATTTAATCTTAATTTTTTTCTACCTAGCAAAAGTTGATGGTCTCCATTTTTCTGATCTACCAGGAACCTTAGTAGAAATAAACTTTACCTGAGGAGGAACCTGCCACCTTTTTTGTAATACTTGCAGGTAGCTTCTCTCATAACTGGCTTTCCTGGGCTTCAGAACCTCTGGTGTGAGCACTGGCTCTCCAACCCTTTGTTCAGCATAGAGATTTGGGGTATGTGGTTAAAGATGTCCCCAACTGGAATCTTTGGAGACCAAGACCAATCTCTGGAGCTTCCCAAGAGGCTCCTGGGAGATTCTGGGGCTCATCCCAAGTCTGAGAAGCAGGGGCATGAAGGAACCCTGTCAGGCCTGTGTGGGCTGCAGGCAGCTGCTCAGGCTGTGGCAAGTGGGGTCCGACCACCACTGCCTTCCCTGCACCTCCTAACCAGTCCCAGCCGGGCTTGCGCTGGACTCCACCTTCCATTCCTGAAAACACGGGGCACCACCTAGCAGATAGGAATCTGTAGGCACTGGGGTGGGGGAATGACGGGAGGGGAATGGGGAGGAGACAGGGCCCTTTGACTTCGATGGCATCAGTATACAAGGGACTCACTAGCCTCCTCCACCGGGATGGTGGGGAGTGGCACAGCAGTGGGTCTGGAGGAGAGTTTGGAATGAAGGCAAAGCTGGTCACTAAAGTCTACTTATCCCTTATGTAAAAGTTCTTGGGACCAGAAATGTATCAGATCTCAGGGTCTTTTAGATTTTGGAATATTTGTATGGACTTTGCTAGTTGAACATTCATAACCTGAAAATCTGAACATTTTTAAGTGCTCAAATTTAGGCAGGTCATTTTGAGAGTTTGGGTGAGGGAAGTTCAGCCTGTATTTGGAGAGGGGTAAACCTGAGATGCAGTGATACAGAGACTACAGAGAAACCCACATTTGTCCGAGGGAGACCTTTGCCACCAGCACTGAAAGGCACTTTGTCAGGTGGAAATAAGAACCAAAGAGCGACCTCAAAGTACCTTAAATGCAAAAAAGAGTATGGGTGTGTGTTCTAAGACAGGAAAGTGCCAGAAAGAGGATGGGGGAGAGAAGGAGGAGAGGATAAGGAGGAAGAAGAGGAAGAGGGGGAGGAGAAGAGGAGGGAGATAGGTCAGCAGGTCTCATTTCTACATAAAATGTCTCAAGATCTTGTATTTTAAACTTCTGTTCAAATGGACAGTGATGCACGTGTTCATGTCTATAAATAGCCTGGCCTTCAAAACATGTCCTCAGAACTCTTCTTTTTAGATGTAAGACCAACTTTGGACTCCAGGGAGGATGGGGTCTTTGGGTGGAGCCCTTGTCACAGAGCTTGTGCAGAGTCTTAGGACTTTTGTGGTTACAGAGGTTGCTGGTTTGCCTGGAAGAGTCCATTTACATCCACAACATTAAGGATATGAAGCTGCTGAAGACCCTCCCGGACCTCCCTGCAAACCCAACAGGTGAGCTTCAACAACAGAACCAGCACCCGGAATCTCCTATCCAGACATCTCTTTCCTAGGCCGCGTTTCTACCTGGCCCGAAGACCTGACATGTGTGTGCTCCTTGAGCTGTCACAGTATCCATCATAAAGTCTTCATGGTGGCAGGTTCCAGTGCTAGCAGGTGGTGGCTTTTTCAGGAGAGCTGTTTGGGCTTTGTCACAGCCTCAGAGAAGCCTGTGTTAGTAAGTGGGCTGAGACCTCTAAGGTAGCTGCGTAGGAGACTGCATGTGTCGAAAGTTGGAAGGTGTTTACCTTTACTCTCTTTTGTGGTTGTTTAGAATGAAGTAGATGTAATAATTATAAGCGAGTTTTGACTTGGCACATCTGCATGGCTGGGCAAAAGATAATGTGAACCACAAAGAATGTGTTTTATTACATTACAAATAATTTTTCTACTTGAATGATATGCTGGAGTATGGGATGAAGATCTCGAGACTTAGCACTATTTAATACATGTCTGTTTTTTTAAAATGGCAATAGCTTGAGTTTGCTGGACTGACAAAGCAGATGATAGTCCATGACTTTTCTTGAGCTAAAAGCCACTGAGAAGGAATCCTTTCCTGGAAGCGGGTAGGGGGGATCACTGCATGAGAGCAATGTTTCTATCAAATGCTGTTAATATTTATCAATTGTATCCCAAGTCGATGTCATTAAATGGCGCCTTCTATTTACTGTAGTTTCTGAATTCCTAGGTTTCATGAATTTCAAGATTTCTACAGCTCCACACTGAGAACCTAGACTTTAAGAGCCTTATTGTTTCCTTATTTGTAACATGGGATAGTAACAGGCACATGGCCCCCAACCTCAGCTGAGCATAAATGAGGTGATACTTGTGCAAGTGGCCAAGATAGGACTTGATGTGCTGCAGCTCTGTGCTGGTTTTCTTTTCCTTCTCTTTATCTCACTTATATAGACAGCTTTTTGATCTCGCCTCTTTTATCAGTCAGGGTTTTACTAAAAGAACAGATATAATACACGATGTACAAATGTATAAGAAGTTACAAGGTTGGCTTATGATGATCAGCCACAAAGGTGGATAAGGAAGCGTGCAGAGGGCGTCTGCCCACTAGAGACCTCAGGATTCAGCTCAAGACCTGGAGCTCTCTGCAGTGTTCTCTGCAAGTCTATATCAGGAGGCTGATGGGTCTGTGAGGGAAGGCACAGGAGTCTACGCTGGAAGTTTGAAGGATTTGAGGAGAAAACCAGAGTGTCTGCACTAGAAGCCAAGAGAGACAGGTCTTGCCCAAGCTGAAGGCCAAGACCGGAGCTCCTCTGAAGAAGTGGAGCCCTCTATCCTTCCTCATTTCGCTCTTACATCCTTTAAGTGCTGAGCTACCCTAGGGTGGCTCGTCTACACCCCAGGGCATGGAATTGCTGAGCCAATTTAGCTAAACTTCTGAACTTCTCAAGTTGGAACAGTCGATCAATCACTACACCTCTCTCTCTGTCTCAGTTTCTGTACACATGTGCATGTGCGTGTGTGTGTGTGTGTGTGTGTGTGTGTGTGTGCGTGTGCATGCGTTTGTTAAGTATGTGCTCATCACTGAGCTGTGCTCCCAGCTCAGATTTCAGGCCTTTAAAGTCTTAGTCATTGAGACCATTAAAAAGCTGTCTGTGATAATGACTTCAAAGCATAGTTCACAAAAGTGAAGACAGCAAGGTTATGGCAGTATCTAGTTGTCCCCCAAGCCTCATGCAGCTATAAGTGGGGATTTTTTAGAGGTTGCTAAAGCCAGAGTGTGACACTGGTATCTATTCATGGTGCAGTGCTAGGATTGGGGGCACTGGGGCATGAGTGCTGCCTGCCCTGAGCGGCCTAGCTAAGAGCTGCAGCTGGCCCTCGTTGCCCTGCCGCCCTCTGCCCACCAGGAGCTGTTCTCCTCTGCATCTGTCTGCCATCCCACCTACCTCAGAGCCAGCTGACGATGGACTGAACCCCCTACAGACTGTGAGCTAAATAAAACTTTCCTATCTAACTTTGGATGTCAGGTATTTTGTCTCAGCAACAAGAGAAAAGCAAGACAGCAAGGGAAGGAATCATGATGAAACGTTTCATTGTAGAAATGCAGGGTCGAAGCAATCTTGGAAATAGTTGCTGCAGACATCCTGCATGCTGGCCGTGGACACCATCTATACAGACAGGTGGGTGCCCTCCACGAGCCCACCCAGCCAACGCCAGTTCCCTGGACGATTATGCTACAGACTGTACAGCCTGCTAGATCAGGGTCTGACTGTGGGCCCGAGGCACTGGATCCGGTTAGAGAAAATGCATATCAAAACCAGCTGGAGATGTTGAATGTTTTAAATCTACTTAGTAATCATTCATACCTTTTCTTTTGAGAAGTGTCTTTTCATTTCATGTACCCATATTTTGATAGGGCCGTTTGTTTTGAAAGGGTTAATTTTTTTGCATTCCTCATAGAGTATTTGAAGTATTAGTCCTCTACCTGAAAAGCAATTAGTAAAAAGTTTTCCTCCATCCCATAGGTTGTCCTTTCATTCTGTTTCTTTTTCTGTGCAGGTTTTTTACTTTATATAATCCCACTTATTGATTCTTATTCTTATGCTGGCCTTGAACTCACTTTGTAGCCCAGGCTAATCTCAAACTAGCAGCAATCCTCCTGCCTCAGCCTCTCAAGTGCTGGGATTACAACAAATATTATTATGTGAGCCATTAGTGTTCCACTGAGGAAGCCTGTGGCTTCAAGTGTTTCTCCCCTACATCCTTGTCCAGGGGTTTCAGAGTCCCTGTTTTTATATCTGGGTCCTTGACCCATTCTGATTGGATTTAGTACAAGACAAGAGACAGGCATCATTTCAGTCTTTTGTGAACAAATAGCACTTTTCCCAGCACCACTTGTTCAGCGAGCTGCCTCTTCTCCTGTGCATATTTTGGGCCTCTTTGTTAACAGGCACATGGCTGTAGGGTGTGGGGCTGCTGCCCTATCTTCTGTTCCACTCCCCGGCTGTTCTTTGTGCAAGTACCATGTCATTTTTCTACTGTACCTTTGTAATATATTCCAAGTCTGGTATTATGACCTCCAGCTTGGCTTTTTGCCCAAGATTATTTTGGCTCCACTGGATCTCCTCCAACTCCATGTGAATTTTAGGAGCAAGTCCCCCTAATCCCCTCACGAACTCACCTTTTTCCTTCAGTGAAATGAAATGATCATGCTTGGCCCACCGTGCTGCAGGGGGAGGAGCCGCCGGGCCACGTGTGAGCAAGCCCGGGTGAGGCTGCCCGTCTGGGAGCGCAGCCTGCGGGGTCCACTCACCCGCACCCCGCATCCCCAGGGCAGCCCCACTCTGCTCAAAACTTACAACGTGCACACTCCCTCTCTCTGGAACCTTCAGGACTCAAAGCTGACAAGACATAAGGAGAACCCAGCAGGGCCGATGTTCCTGTAGGTTCTCATTGCCTCGCCTTTGTTCTGAGCAGAACTGGAACATGGAGAGTGTGGTTTTGGTTCCATTGCCCTCACTGGGTTCACAGGGACGCAGTCCCTAGGTTCGTGGGCTTCAGCATAGCATACCAGAGGTGCTCTCCCTCCTCAGTGCTGCTGTGCTGGATGTCGAGTTCCCCACCCTTGATGCTCAGCACCTACGGAGGCGGTGGTTCCTTCCTTCCGCGTGTCTTGCAGTCCTACCCATTCCTGTTGTATCAAGGATTGCAGGTTGCTTCCTTGAAGCCTTCAGCCAGATGGGGCTCAAAGTTAGTTTTCTGCTAACACAGCCATCAGTGACCTGAGTGGCCCAGGCTGGAAATCTCTGTGGAAAGTCTCACCCAGTACAGAACCTGGGGTGGGGTGGTCATGGGGTAGGGGGACACAAATCTGACCATTTCTTGGAGAAAACAAGGGAGAGGAGATAGCATACCACAGTGCGATTGTGGAATGGAGTGGTGGTTCACACGCCAGCAAGGCCGCTTCCTGCAAAGGGTAACACAGCTGGGAAAAATGCTCTTTTGTGGTTGCATAGGACCTGTGCATGACCCAGAAGCTTGCTGGGTTTGGAAACTGGAAAGTATGTGAGAGTGACAGTGTGAGTGTGTGTGTGTGTGTGTGTGTGTGTGTGTGTGTGTGTGTGTGTGTGTTTGAGGAGAGGAGTGAACCTAGGGTCTCATTCATGCTGAGCACCACTGGGTACTGCTGAGCTATGTCGCTGGCCTGGAAGAGTGGCTTTTGGGACATCAGTCACTGATGAAACTACAGTTTTAAAAATCAATTCCCTCTGAGTTGCATGAAAGTTGACAAGTAGTATTCTGAGTACCAGGGTGCGAATCCCTGAGAACTATGGGGCTTCCTTCCCATCCCAGTAGGGGTGCCAGCGGTTCTTAGATCAAAGCGAGCCCTTCCATTACAGTTATGGATGAGGTACAGCCAGATGCAGCACGACAGCTGACCTGACCTGCAAAAATACGTGACAAGTCGAAAACAAGTCCAAAGCCACGTCAAAGCTTCATTTCTAGGTCGAAAAAAAGTTTAGAAGAAAAGATGCTGAGAGGAGCAAAAAGCCTGAGTTTTAGGATCCCGGGCAATTCCTTTTTTTTTTTTCTCAGTATTTTCTGGACTTTTCAAATTGGCTATCCCATCACTTCTACATTATAAAATATCAAAAAACAAAACAAAGTAGCCCTTTTTTTCCCCCTAAAAAGTCTTCCGGTGACACCTGGGACAGAAGCAGAGGGCTGCGGGATGGTGGCAGGTAGGCCCAGAGCAAGTCTTCACTTCACCACACAGATTTGCGTAGCTGGTTGGAATATCTGAGGTGTAGAGCATCAAAAGCCAGAGGAGCTCACATGGGGACCTTCGTTAAGTCTCCAAGGATCCGTGAACAGGATTCCTCTATTAAATCCCAGTGGACTGGCTGAGGGAAGTCCCAGGGGCACAGCTGTCACGTGAGCGGAAGCTGTCACAACGTGCCTGTCCTGGCCATTGTCCTCAGCTAGAGTCCAGGGCCATCTAACACCGCGTTAGGGCTCCTAGTTGATTGAAGACGTTCGAGCCTTTCTTGCTTTCTGGGCACTTCCGGCTTACCCAGAACACCGGCAGACTTCTCCCCGGGCTCCTGCTTCCTCTCTCCTCGCCGGCTCCGCCCCAAAGGTGTGCCCCATGCTCTTACAGGAAGGAAGTGAGGGGGAAACACCTTTATCGCAGGGTCCCTTTACTTTGGAGAGGATCCAGGGCTGAGAGGGCCGCAGTTGCTGCAGCCAGATTTAGGCATGCGGTAGAGGCATATCTGGAGGCATGCCCTCAGCCTGACTCCACTGCAGAAATACTCTTTTTTTATGAGTATTTTTGAGACAGTATCACTGTGCAGTTCAGGCCAGCTTTGAGCTCACTTTGTAGCCCAGGCTGGCTTCGAACTCTCAACCATCCTCCTGCCTCCACCTCCCAAGTGCTAAGATTACAGGTATGCATCACCACACCCAGTTGGATAAATATTCTTAAAAAACAGTGTTGTCTTTTAAAAAGATTAGATATTGAGACACAGTTAGCATGCCATAGAATTCACCCATCCAAAACACATAATTCAGTAACTTTTAGCGTATTTGCAGCACTGAATAACCATTATCACAGTTAATTTTAGAGCATTGTCATGAACCTTGAAAGAAATTCTGTGCCTCTTCGTTGTTGCCCTGTTCTCTCCCTTCCTAGGTCACCCTTCACCTACAGACTCTCTCAGTAGAGTTTTCTTCTGGCCACTTCATGTCAATGGATTCACAGACTGCAGCGGCTGGCTCTGTCACCACGTTCTCACAGTTCGTTCCTACTGCAGCACGGGCCAGCCCTTCCCCCCTTTCTGTTGCCAGATAGTGTTATACAGAGATCCCCACTGCTAAGCTGCTATTTTGCTATCAGTTTATACTTTGAGTCGGCCCACTTTTGATCATACTGAGTAATTCTGCTATGAACATTCATATACAAGTCTTTTGTGTGGACAGAAGTTTGGATTTCTTATGGTTTGTATACAAGAGAGGAATTTCTGGGCCTTATGGCAGTCCCGTATTTCATTCTTAAGAAGCTTCTAGGCAGCGTTTCCAAGCCCTGCTCTGCTTCTTGTGTCCACAGTGGCATACAGGTGCCTCCATCTCCCTAAGGCACATACTGTCTGTCCCTCACTGTCTGCCCTAGTGAGTATCAAGAGGAGCTCACTGAGGCTCTCAAGCTGCCTTTTCCTGCTGTGTGTGTCTAGAAGCAGCTGTCCCCAGTGCCTTTGTAGGCACATGCCTAGTGGGGGCTCCAGGCCATCGTCACCTCTGCCTCAGCCTCCCTCCCCATTGCTCCCACAGGAACCCGTGGGCCTGGCCCAGACCTCCTCCTGGCTTCCTTTCCCCTGGCTGTGCCAGGCCCTAATATCTTCTCTCCGCCCACCTGCTCTTGAAGTTACTACGGAATCAGAGAACTCAGATGGAATGGGAAGTTGGGGCTTCCAAAGCAGTGGGAAGGGGGAATGACCTCTTGGGGTGAGGGCAAGAGTGACCTGGACCAGCAAGGGGGCTGCGGCGATTCCAGAACATGCCCCTAAGGGTGCCAGGTATCGGCTGGTTTCCTCTGGTGTCTGCTGAGTGGGTGACATGCTGACCATACACTCAGAGCCAGGGGAGGGACAGGACCTAGGTCCCCATCTGATTTTTTCCCTCTACTCTCCTTCCCCTGGCCTCACTGGTCTAGGGCTGTAAAGCTCTCACACTGTAATTAAGAAGCGCACTTACGACCCCAACTTGTAACGAGCATGCTCAATGCCTTGTTATTTAAGAAGACGTTTACCTTGCATAACCCTCTTTGAGTTCTTATGTTGGTGGTGCTTGGGTTCTGACCAGTTCCTGGAATTCACGGCTGTCATGGGCAATTCTGCTACCCTAAATGAGTGTAAAAGAGAAAAAAAGCATTTACTTATGTGTTCCTACCAACGTGTGCCCCTGCTAATACAAGTGGCTTGCATTGCTGCTTCAGTGCAGTGGTTTGATTGCCCATTTATGGCCACAAAGATTGGGGAAGCGTGTGTGTGTGTGTGTGTGTGTGTGTGTGTGTGTGTGTGCACGCATGTATGTATATGTGCATGTGTAGGTGCCCTGGAGATGGATCCCATGGCCACATACATGCTAGATAGATGCTCTACCCCTGAGCTGCAAGCTCTAGTCCTGCAGAAGCATCTTAAATCCAAAGTCGCATATTTACTTTTTCCCAAAGGTGGGGCCCTCTGTCCTGGCCCAGAGGCGGGGCTTCCAGCAAGGCCCACTGTAGCAGGCAGCCAGCTCCCTGCAGCGTGGGATCTACGGCCTACTGGCTATTTAATCACTTGAAGAAAAGCTAACATGTGTGGCCTTTCTCGATTGAAATCTCTATTTGAGGTGTGAGCAAATGCTCTTGGAGCCATAGACCAGTGAGGGCAGACCTCTGAGAGCCCTCAGTGCTAGCAGTAAGCAGCCACAGCACCGTGCCACAGATTCGTCTCCACTGTCTCAGAAGGAATGGACTTGGGGAGAAGGGGATGTGACTTCAGAGCCTAGGGGTAGAAATGTGAATAAGAGAATGTTTAATATTCTACATTCTGACTGCTTAGATGTGGAGAGGATATGGCGGGTGCCAAGTTAAGGCAATCTTCGATGAATTTTCTTAACTGGAATCCTTTGACTACAGTAATCCACAGAAATGTCTAACACTGTTCTCTGTCCAGCAGGGGGCACTGTGGTTGCACTGTTTGCAGGTGCTCTTTCAGCCTGCCAGTTTTCTGTCCCTTGGATGTAGGCTTTTAATCTGCTGCTGCTTCCTCTCCAGGTCTGTGCGCGCTCTCTATCAACCATTCCAATTCCTACCTGGCCTATCCTGGAAGCCTGACTACAGGCGAGATTGTGCTTTATGATGGAAGCTCCCTGGTAAGTTGACAGTGGCCCAGCCACCTGCCTCGGCTGTGTGGTGAGTGGAGGTGCTGTCGGGTGGAAGAAACGCTGGTGGGGTGCTTGGGTGCAGAGGAGAAGGTGGGGTCATTAGCCCTGGCTTTACACCCATCCCTATCGCCATGAGCATTGGGACAGGCCAGGGCAAAACGTCTGCAGCAGCACAGAAATGACCTGCGAGTTGGTGACCTGAGACAGCCCGCTGGCCTCTGAAGCTTCCTGGAGCAGGACTGGCCCAATCTATGGTGTCAGGGCCCCTTGGAGGGGGGCCCACTAGCCCTTTAGTCCACATCAGACACTCAGGTAGATGTTCACCTTCCCAAGGCCCAGAAGGGGATAGAAGAGGAGCAGCTCTTGAATTATGATAGCACAGAAAATGACATGGAGCTTGTAGGCATATGGGAGAGACACAGGAAACCAGTAAAGCAAGGGAGACAGAAGAAGGAGAAGGAGGAAGGAGGGAGAGGCAATGCACCATCTCGCATGGCCCTGGCATCTGTGTCTCTTCCGTTCACAGAAAACAGTCTGCACCATCGCTGCCCATGAGGGGACGCTGGCTGCCATCACCTTCAACTCCTCGGGCTCCAAGCTAGCAAGTGCATCTGAGAAAGTAAGTGCATGCCCATCTCCTCCCAGCAGGTGGGGGCTTACCCCCTGGCTGCCTCCACGGGCGCCCCCCTGGAGAGAGGCTGGTGACTCAGTGGGGCTGTTGACTGCCCTGAGCCCTCCAGGAGTGCATTTCACAGTGAGCCTTTCTGGCCTGTGACGTTGTTGTCTATTGATTACTTGCTAATTCAATAGCTCTAAGGCCTACGTCAGGCAAGATATAAACACTCTGCACAGACCCTGTGATCTTCTTGAGAAATGTGCATGCGTATCATCCCTGGAAGAGAGAGTAGGTACATTCCAAAGCGTAGCAGTATAAACAAAGCCTTTGCTAGTTAGTCCGAGAGCATGATCACCTCTCTCCTGAATAACCAGGGAAGCCATCAGGCTGTATTTCAGATACCATGCATAGCAGCTCCTTTTCCTTTTATTAGAGGAAGTCATTGCAGGTTGCAGATGTGAGCACATGTGTGTATGCACACATGTGTGTGCACACAGAGCCTCACCCAGGGACAGGGAAAGAAAGACAGGCAGGGTGTGTCTAAAACATGCTCCAGGAGCTGCACATTCAGCACTTATCTAATTAAAAAATGCCTCTGTGACCAGCGCTTGGCACTTCCTTCTCAGAGACAAATGTTTGCAAACCCATGAAACCAACCACCGGCTGGGGGGTGGGGGGTATCTGTGTGAAGCCACTGATGGGTAGGAACTGCCTGCCTGCTTTCTTTTCCAGGGCACAGTCATCCGGGTCTTCTCTGTACCTGACGGGCAAAAGCTCTATGAGTTTCGCAGAGGAATGAAAAGGTCTGTGCTCAGTGTCAAAGCTGCTTTCAAATCCCAACACCAGGGCTTTGGTGGCCAGCGGGTAGCCCCCAGGGAGCGGACAGAGGCTGCGGCCTGCTCCCGCCTAGAGAAAGTGCCATCCCTTTCTCAGCTAGTTGATTTCAGCACAAGTTCACAGAGGGCTCAGGAGATCTGGAAGAGGAGCGGCTGTTTTAGTACAAGCATTCAGGCATGAGAGTCTTTTTTTGATAGGCAACCAAAAGAGGATAAGAAAACCACGCCAGCGAGATAGCTCAGCAGCCTAAAGCACCTGCCTAGGCAAGCTTAGGCAGGTACCGGTGGCCGCGGTGCAATCCCCGGCACCATATACAATGCCAGACCCCTGCCCAGGGTGGGCTGAGCCAGCAAAAGAAAATAAAAAGGAAAAAGAAGACCAGGGGGTTACAATCCAACAACGAATTCTCATTCTCTTGCATGGAAATAGAAGACAAAGTAAGGCATGCCCATTTGGGGTCTTGACAGCTGTCGAGTCTTATACTCGGGTCAGGGCACAGAGTGCCTAGAGGACTTCCACGGCACCAGGAAGGCGCCCATCTTCCCCTCTGCTGCCTGGGAGGATGGGCCGTGCTTTATTCTTTGCACCTGAGATGGTGACCCTTTGTGCCTCTTTGTGGTGTTGCTCTCTAACTCTGAATAACTGACTGTTGAAGGGGTTTTAGAATACCTAGGTTCTTCAGAATACATGCACTTTTCTCACAAAACTGACCTGTAACCGCAAGGTGATGACCCTCACTTTCCTGGCTCACTGGTGCACGTATTGCTGTCCCTAGGTACGTGACAATCAGCTCTCTGGTTTTCAGCATGGACTCCCAGTTCCTGTGCGCATCCAGCAACACTGAGACCGTGCACATCTTCAAACTGGAGCACCTCACCAATAGGTATGCGCAGCTGCAGGGCGGCACGGGGTTTCGTTCTCTTCTGAGTTACATAAACTTGGCTCCATCTTCACCACTGTGGTAGGGCACATGGGTCTTAGTTACTCTTCTTGTTGCTGAGACAAAATACCTAACACTCACAGTTAAAGGAAAATAGTTTATTTAGCTCCCAGTTTGCAGAGGGTTTAGTCCATAGTCAGCTGGCTCTGAGGCAGGGCGTACAGCAGACATGGATCCCCGAGAAGAAAGAACTCACGGTGGACAGAGGCAGCAAGACAAAGCAAAGGAAGACTGAAGCTTGTGCTTCCCTTATATCTTATCCAGGTTACTCAGGGCGGGCAGCACTCACACCCTTAATCTACTGCCCCCAGTGTTAGCATTGCACCATGAATGAATCCCAATGTCACACCCTGTAGATCCAGCCACCTCTGAAAATGCCCCACCTATGACTACACAAGGGTTTGGGGGACAGCTAGACAAAACCAAAGACTTGCGAACATCCCTTTATGCAATAGGCATTTAGTCCATCTCTAAGAGTTGCCAAAGTCCTAACAGTTTCAGCATTGCTGAACAGCCCAAGTCTGAAGTCTCCTCTAATTTTGAAGGCAAACTCTTAGCTGTGTACAGAATAAAAAGTGAAACATTTCCAATATTAAATAGGAGAAGGTAGACATTCCCATTCCAAAAGTTACAAATGGCAATAGCAAGGATCAGCTCTAAGCAAGTCCAGAATCCAGTAGGGCAAGTCCAAATCCCACAGTTCCACTTCCAGCACCCCCAACGATCTGTGGCAAGCTGTGAACTCCCAGGGGCACGGGTGACTCCACCCCTGTGGCACTGCTGGTGGTTGTCACTCCCACAGCCTCTCTCGGGGCAGTTGTGCTCCTTCAGTTGTTCTCTGACGATCCATATTCCAACAAATTTCTAGGGTCTCCACTGAACCTTGGGCTTCACACCCACAGCTTCACATGCCTCCCTCTCAGGGACACACTGTCTGGCCTGCAGGCCTGCTCCTGAAATCTGAATGGAAGCCTTCTGGGCCCATAGCACTTTCATTCTGCAGGCACTTAAAACCAGCACCACGTGGGTGACGCCAAGGTCTGCTGCCACCTGGAGCAGTAGCCAGGCCTCCTGCTTGTTTGGCCATAGGGGGCCAGTGCCTACAAACCAGGTCCCAAGAAGCAGCTTCCCTAGGTCACAGCCACTCTGGAACGTGGTGTTCTGGGGCTCTCTTCTCGAAGCCATGTCTTTCACTTTACAATTTTGAGGCTGCAAAGAGTGGAGTCCTGCTACCCTCAGGCCATCTTCTATTTACTGTTCCTTCTCAGTGGTAAAGATTCCTGCTCTGTCTTTTCAGTCCACAGCTCTACTGCAGCTTCCCTTGTGGCCAAACTCTAAATGTTTTAAATCATCCTGCCAGGCTCTTTGCTCTTGATTCTCAACATAAATCTGGCTAAGAGCCCCCAATAGTAGCCATGCCACAGCTGCAACATTAGACTGCCTTGAAATTCCTTCCATAACACTGATTAGTCTCAGTAAAGCCACGGTCCATGTGCGAAGTGTAGACAGACTTTCTGCCAAGCCATAACACAGCTCATCCAGAGCGTAGCAGCCAGTGCAGCCCTCTTCCCTGTAGAAGTCGCCTAAACCTAGTCTTTGTGGGCAGGATTTCTATCAGCCTTCCAGTCTTCTGAGCTCTGACCAGGATCTCCCACCAAGTACAGCCTAAGGTGTTCCACTTGGCCAGCATCTCCTACTGTTCCTAACTCTTCCTCTTCCCAAAAGCGAGCTCCAAAGGCTCCCGAATCACACAGTCCCAACAACGACCTTGTTCTTGGCACCAAATTCTGTCTTGGTTACTTTTCTTAGTTCCTTTAGCCCAGGTTAAAGGAGGAAAGCTCTATGTAGCTCAGAGTGTGTACAGGTTTCAGTCCACAGTCAGCTAGCCCTGAGGCAGGGCAGTGTGACAGAGGGCACCACAGGGGAGAAGCAGTCTGTGGTAGGCAGGAGGCAGCAAGACAATGCAGAGGCCAGGCACAGCTCTTTCTGTCCTGTTTCCCACCCACACCACTTAGGCAAGCAGCACTCATGCCCTTACCCCTACGCGCCTTGATCCCAGCCCTGCCCCATGAATGAACCGTGGTGTCACACGAGTGCATGAGGCTCCAGGGGGCATCTGGGTACAAGCCAGAACAGCTGCTCACAAAGCCTTTGTGGTATCATGCACGAAAGCACAAAAACTGAGCCACACTCCTGAGCTTCACTCCAGCTCAGCCCCTCCTGAGCTGTGGGCCCTTGAGGAAGGAAGTCATTTAATTTTTCTGTATTTCACTTTCTTCAGCTGTAAAACAAATACATAACAGTGTGCACCTCTTAGGCTTGTGGTAAAGATGCAGTGAATGTCTTATGTAAAGCATTCGGTATAGCCCTGGCTCACAGAGACACCCATAAGCACTAACCAGTGTAGCTATAAATGTGGCAATATTTTTAATTTTGCTAGTGCCACTACCAATGGTCACTTTAAAACACTTTCCATGCATGACTTGAGCGCTGACTGTATAATGTGTTATACTGTAGCCTAGCAGGAGTGTGTTCATTTCCAATACTGCTGTAACACTTTACCACAAACTTGACGGCTTCAAGTACTGCCTGTGTACTGTCTCAGGGCTCTGGAGGTCCAAAGCCTGGGATGAGCTGGCTGGGTCTTCTTAGGGTCCCCAGCACTGAAATGGAGGTGCTGAGCACCCCCAGTGATCTCCAGGGCTCAGAGTCACTGTCTAGGCGCATGCTCGCTACCGTCGAGGATGCAGATGCTCACAGATGTGGCAGTGAGGTCCTTGCATCCTTGCTGTCAGTCGGAGAGGCTAGCACATTCCTCCCCATGTGGCAGTGCCACACTCATTGCTTCTCCTAGCTTGCATGTGTCCTACTTGGCCTCTACCTTCCTTCTCTGCCTCCGTAAGACAATGCAAACCTAGGCCTCATGTGTGCTGGGCATGGGCTCCACCACTGAACTGCTGCCCTGTCCTTCAAGAGAAGTTTGTGGCTTGGTTTTTTGGGGGTTTGTTTGTTGGCGATGAGGACTGGCTAGGCCATTCTGGCTGGCCTTGAATCTGTAATCCTCCTACTTCTGCTTCCTGGGTAGCAGGGACTACAGGTACATACTTCCATGCCCAGCGTGGTCTCTGTTAAGAGTAGGACAGGTGATAAAGCCCACCCACACCATCTCTTGGCCGAGGCCACTTGGGCCATTGTTGTCGCTGATACCCCATCATCATGCTGCCCTGAGGTACAGGGTATGGAGTCCTGTGGGCCTTCCCTAGACTTCCTGCCTGCTGGAGAGTGCATGCTTTAGTTCAGAGCTTCTGAGAGTCTCCTATGAATGTGACTATGTTCTCGGGAGATATTTGCCTCAGAAGCAGTGGGACATGCCTGCCCTCCCCTCCCTGCCACTGTCCACCACTATGCCACTTTAGTCACCCTGCCTTCAGATGTGTCCCTACGCTGACTGTGGTAGCACAGTAAGTGGCCTACAACATGTGTGTGCGCGTGCACGTGTGCCCCCCCCCGTGTCTCTTGCTGCTTCTTTGTGGGAGTCATTATAAACCCAAAACATGAGATTTTAGTGACTTTCTCAGTTGTACTCCAGAAGCAGGTGGCAGAGCTAGGGATGACAATGACACCTCATTTGTAATTTGCAGAGCTTTTGCCTCGCTTCCTGCCTTGGTCCCCATGGTAGTTGCTCTGGAAGAAGGGAGGAGAAGACTTTGGTAACTGAAGACCCCGAGGTCCAGGAAGTTCAATGTCTTGCTCAAAGCTGACCTTGAGGGCCAGGAAGATAGCTCAGTGGCATAATCGCCTTCCTGGCAAGCATAAAGTCCTAGTTTGATCCCCAGTACTGGGAAAACAAAAAACAAAAAACAAAAAAACGGAACACTGAACTTAAAGCTGACCTCGAGTGCCCAGGAAGTGAAACCTTTCACCCCTGCCCGGCTCCCCTGGTAGCACGAGTGGACACTGGCAACACTGCTCACAAGCATGTCCTCTAGGGTTCACTAGCGTGTGGAGAGGGCTCTTCTGAGCTGGAAATTCTTCCCCTGTGGCATAGGACTTCCATGAGGGAAAGAACAGTTCTCCCTAATGAGAGTGAGGTGGTGCCAGCTTGTTCCTGTGCGCGTCCGTGTGCGGCAGTATGACATCACACAGCCGCTGTGGCAGTATGACGTCACGCAGCCACTGCGCCTCCCTCCCTGTGCCTCCAGGTCCCCAGACTCCGAGTCGCACAAAGCTGAGGGCTTTCCATGCCGTTTCTGCCTTTTCTGTGTCACGTCATCAGGCTTGCGAAGCTAGGAAACCCTGTCTGCTGTTGGCACTGGGACCTTGGGACACCTCTCCTCCTGCTCCTGGGTCTCCCCAGAATGTTTCTAACTTCCTGACCCCACGAGCAAGGGAAGGATCCTAGAGCTCTTGTTTGCCCTGAACTTCTGACTCCAGATTTTTCCCAGACATTGTATCCATTTTCCAGATTGTTCTGTCACTCCCTTGAAAGCTGCTGCAGCCTAGCGCTGATTTCTGTGGTTGTAGCCTGGCCCTGATTTCTGTGGCTGCAGGCAAGCCCTAGATGATCCTCTGGGGCTGACAGGGCGGGAGCACTCCCAGGCCACTGCAGGAGTCCTGTCTTCTCTGGACTCTGTCTGGCCCTGGATGAGCGCCCCCTCCTCCCATTGACCACAGGTTACTTCCTGTCCTTTGGGGTGATCTCAGCCCATCCAGGGGCTGTTCTGTCCCAGACCACGGGGCCTCAAGTTCCTCTCCCATGCTTTAATATCATGCTCGTATTTGGTCTCATTCTCCCCTGCTCACCGGACCAGCCCATCCCATATCTTCTTGCTGGGTTCATCGCTCCCTTGAACATAATGCAGCATCGGAGCACCTGTTCCGCTTCTCTTTGGGGATGAGACGACAGCTCCTCTGCTGCCTGCAGAGCGCAGCTGCCTCTACCCCAGAGGCTCTGGCATCCCTCCAGCCTCTGTGCCACCTGCTGTGTGCCCAGCTAGGCTGGACCCCTTTAGTTCTCCCAGCAAGCCTGCAGATCATCCCTGCTTTCCAAATGAGGACATGTGGAAACCAAGAGGTTCCAAACCCTGGCCCTCCTTCCTCTGCTGTGGTTCTGGAGTGCCTCCTGCCTACACCAGCATGTGGCCCCAAAAGTAACAGCGAGGTTGTTTTCCTGCCTATGCATGTGTGCTGGCTGTCCACCGTGAACGTGGGGTCTGGGTGTCTGTCCTTCCACCTTGTGGGTCCCAAGCCAGAGCACAGGTCTCCCGAAGGGTCACCTTTGGTTGAGGAGGTCAAGGCTCAGGGAGGCTTGTCCAGAGAGCACCTCGCTGGCTGGCAACACTAAGCAATGAGCTGCAGAGTGTGTCCCGTCGGGATCTGGTCCCGTGCTCAGGTGGCAGCTCCATGGGGTGTCCTGGGCACACATGCGGCAGCCCTGGTCCTCAACGTGCAGCCCACAGTGCAGGACAGAGAGCTGGAGGTGTCTCTCCCAACAGAGCGTCACATCCTCTGTCTCCTGGAAGCCTCTGGAGGGAGTTCCGGGATAGCAGAGGGCCCGACGCGTTATTGAGGCACAGTGACCACAGGAGCCTGATGGCCTCCGTGCTGTAATGGGACAGTGCCCCAGTGCCTTGCTGCCACAGCCTCCAGCCACCCACTCAGCCCAGCTCAGGACCCTTCACACAGATCTGTGTGGTCTTCCTTGAGCCCTGAGCAGATCTGAGCTCATTTTACAGGGTCCAGATGTTGATTACATCTCATTCCCCTCCTCTTGCCCTTTGTAGGAAATTTAGCAATCAGACTAATCATCAGTCTTTTAATGTGAGAAAGCAGTAGCACTGAGAGCCTTCTATGAGCCTCGCAGTAGCTCCTCTGAGGGATAGACAGGCCCTTGGTGTGCTTCTGTGAGTGCCAGAATAATGAGACCCAGCGGGCAGAACACCGAGCCAAGGCACAGCTCCTGCCCGCTGCAGTGTGCTCGGCCGGAACATGCATGTGTGGAGGTTCCGGGATGTTCCGGGCTCTCCGTGACCCCACCCTTGTCTCCACACTGCTCCCCAGCCGCCCAGAAGAGCCTTCCACCTGGAGCGGCTACGTGGGAAAGGTGTTCATGGCTGCCACCAACTACCTCCCTGCCCAGGTGTCAGACATGATGAACCAGGACAGGGCCTTCGCCACCGGACGCTTGAGCTTCTCTGGGCAGAAAAACATCTGCACACTCTCCACGTACGTACCCACACCCCAGGCAGACACACTCTCAGCACCTTCTCCGAGCACAGAACCCCCAAAGCAGGGAATGGTTCACAGGAGGGATTGCACTGAACCAGCTGACGCAGCCTGCTGCTTTTCCTGATTTTAACATGGATTCTTGAAGGCAGCTGGCGACTACTAGGCGAATATCAACCCCCTGGTCATAGCATCGTGCCAGTTTTGCTAGAATCAGGCAACAAGCCTCAGGTTCTATTGTCTACATTCAGACCCGAATGGGGTGACATGTCTTCTTTAAGCAGTTTAAGGGAAGTTTACTGAAGAAGTAGACCACTTAAAACCCTTCAGAACCTAACCAGCCACGATGGCAGGCTGCCCACACCCTTCTCCCCTTCTTGTCACCATGAGGGCCGACACCCGTGGGAGGCGGAGCCTGCCCCACTCAGTGGCTGTGGCTTTCACAGGACGGCAGTACCTACACACGCCATCTTGTTCATCTTCATAGTTATGTTCAAGGACCAGAAATAACCCTGAAAGTAGGCAGATGCAGAAGCCCAGAGTCAGGATCAGTGGGTAGGGGTCGTCCGTGGCAGGGTCAGCAGCAGCAGCCAACAGGGGCAGGGTCCTGCTAGAGCTGCCTCTGCACTGTAGCAGCACTGACAGTCTTCCCGCAGCCTGGATCTCCAGACCCCTCCAAACTCCTCCCAGAAGCCACGCCAAAGACTTCTGAGTCACATGCTCAGGAGCAGTCATAGCAGTGACCCCACTTCTGTACTGGTGCTGACCAGTGGGCAACCAGCAGGACCAAAGTGCCTGACCACACAGCCTGCTGGAGGAGGGGTTTGTGTGGGCTCCTGGCTTCCAAGGCTTCAGTCCAGTGTCAGCTGGCTCCAGGGCAGGACCACGGTGGTGGAAGGAGATGATGAAGGAAAGGGGCTTCTTCAGGACAGGCGGGAGACAGACAGCGAAGCAGGGCGGAGAGCGGATAGGGCCCAGGTTGGGGGCAACACACACCTTTAAGGTCATGCCCTGGTGGCCTGCTCCTCCAGCCAGTCCTTCCTCCTAGCTCTGAACTGGATCGATCTAAAACATATGCCCCAAGAAACCCCGTCTCTGAGCCCTTGAGCCTTTGGGGGACATTTTTGCTATGACATCAGTTATTACATCAGAACACAAGCCTGGACTCTGGATCACTGGGAGAAGAGTTTGTCTGAAGCAGAATACCCTACATGACAGCTGGGGTGACACTGTAACCACTAGGCATTGTAACCGCCTTCATCGTAACCACTATTCCTGCTCGTCCGGCCCTCAGGATCCAGAAGCTGCCCAGGCTGCTCGTCGCATCCTCCGATGGACACCTTTACATCTACAACCTGGACCCTCAGGACGGAGGAGAGTGTGTCCTCATCAAGACCCACAGGTGCGCAGGCTGGCTTTCCGAGTATCCCCGGTTGGCAGCTCGGAGCTGTTGCCTCAGTGCCTCAACTCTCTCGCCACCAGCTCCTCCCCAGCAGTCGGGGCGGCAGATCCCTAGTGACACCTGCTGTGCTCAGGTGCCAGCCAGGAGCCCCCAGTGTGCCGCTCCTCTGGACATCGCACCGTGGACTGTCCAGCCCAGGCCCAAGTACATAGTGGGTGTTGGACACCACCCTTGGGTCACAGTGCAGGCTGCCTCCTGTCCCGCTGTGATCCGGGCACCATGTGCTGCCCCTGCAGCCCTGCCCACGGCCCCTGTCCACATTCACATGTTGTGGCATTCTTATCTGCATGTACAGGAAGGGTAAAGGCCAGCCTTCAGCCCGTGAATATGAGAGGAGGTCATTCTGCAGCTGCCCAACTGACCCCTGGTACTCTAAAGCCACTTTAGTTCCTCCTGGCCTAGCTGCACACAAGCAGGCCTCTAACTTACAATCAGGCAGCCAACTGTGGTCTCTAAGCTTGCCCT
This sequence comes from Myocastor coypus, assembly GCA_004027025.1. NCBI lineage: Eukaryota > Metazoa > Chordata > Mammalia > Rodentia > Myocastoridae > Myocastor > Myocastor coypus. Next base: position 21,464 of record PVJA010007578.1, read on the forward strand.
TGTGACAGGTTTTTTTTTTTGCTGTTGTTGTTTGTTGTTGTTTTGTTTTTGGTAGGGGGAAGGGACTATAGGGTGTTCAGGGTCTCACTACTAGATCAGACTTATAGTGATCCACCTGTTTACAGCCTCCCAAGAGCTGGGATTACAGGTGTGCACCACTACACCCAGTCTCAGTTGCCATCTCAGCAGGCCCCCGGCCCCCCGGCCCCTGAACCTGCTTGCAGGCACTTTAATTGGCCAGCCCGGCAGTTTTCTAGATAGGTGATTCTTTTCTTCTCCTCTCCTAACTGCTGCAAGCAGCTTGCTTGGCTCAGGAACCACGGACGAGAACAAAGAAAATGACCTCAGACCTGCCTTACCTCAGTCTTACGCAGCGACTGCAGCCAGACCAAGTGCCTCTGCAGCCTCCACCATGCCAGGTGAGTGGCGTGGGGCCTCCCTGTCTGTCCCCAACCAGCTGGGGCTGCAATGCTCTCCTCAAGCTGCCTCCTCGTGGATGAGGCCTGCTGACAGCTTCCCACCAGGGCCCATGGCCCCGCAGGTGTAGCAGTAGAGGTTCATTTTTGGCATTAACCATTGCCACTTGGACGATTCCCAAGAGGTGGCGATTTCAGGCCCCTGAGGAGGCAGGGGGTGAGACTGCCAGCGCTGCACCTCAGCAACCATCCCTGTTGAGGTCCAGATGGGGGAAGGCAGCGGTGGCCTCTGAGGTCCCTTTGTGGGAGGTCCAGTCCCCAGGCCTCAGGCTAAGAACTGACTGTGTGGCTTCATTGCTGTCTTGCTCTCGGTTTCCAGGGTACTCAGAGGATGGCGGGGCGCTCCGAGGAGAAGTTATTCCAGAGCACGAGTTCGCAACGGGACCAGTGTGTCTTGATGATGAGAATGAGTTTCCCCCTGTGAGCACCAGGGATCCGTAAAGGCCGCCGCGTCTGTGCTGGGCGGCAGCTTCCCTTGCCCCGGAGGTCAAGCCGTTTGCCTGCTTCCCGGCCCCTAACTACTAATGTTGCCCTCTGACATCCAGAGAGCAGTTCCAATGCCTGTGTGTGCCTCAGCTCCTGCCTACTGCTGTGCAGTGGCACCCTGAGCCCTTGTGGCATTAGGAAAGCTGAGCACTAATCCAGGGACTTCAGGGGTGCTTGCTGCACACAGGCCCCCGGGCTCCTTCCCTCCGCTTCTGTGTATTGGTGTTGCTGCTTGTAGGTGGGGAACTTCTGCTTCCAGGAAGCCCTTGAGTTCCCTGCAGCTCTGGGGTGCTTTGCAGAATGCCGCCTTCCTGTTGTTGCAGGGGACGCGTTAGTGGGGCTGGGCACTGAGCTGATGACATCTGCAGGGCTGCTGCCCCGCACCCTGCTTCAGGCCCTCACAGGGCAGTCCCAGGCCTCCTGGGCAGCTGCAGGCACTTGTTAAGAAGCCCCCAGGGAAGGCCAGGGCTGGGATGCGTGAGGTCCCCTGGGTGTCTTGTCTTTTCTTGTTATCTTATTCTTTTATTGGAGATTAAGCTCTATTCCCAGCCCTTACTTTTTATTTTGAAGCAGTCTTGATAAATTGCTTAGGCTGGGTTCAAACTTGTGTTCCTCCTACCCCCTCCTCTCAGGGTGCTGGGGTTACAGGTGTGGCCACCGTGTGACTACCTCACCCGTCCCTCTTCAGTGGAGCTTCCCTGCATCATCCTGCAGCTGCTCCAGCAGCAAGGGCCCCTGGGCTGGGCGCTGGGCTCAACTATTTCTAGTGTCTATGTCTGGAGAAAGATGCTCTTGTGGGGAAGGAGGCAGGGTTTCTATAGCTGTGGCTTCTTCCAAGTTTGCATCCTGGGAAACACAGAGACCCTTCTGTGAGCTTCAGTTAGCGAACACCCCAGTGATTCACCCTGAATTACTGCAGATGGAAGCAGAGGCAAACCATGGCTGGGACATCCAACTCCTGGAGGCAGCCATAGTGTGCCCAAGGCCTTGGCTGGAGGGTCCTTTGGTAGCCGTTGCTGTGTGTCCGTGAAAGCCATTTGTAAAAGGGCAGTACAGGTTTGGCCTCTTTCCCCATGGATCTGTGGGACAACCTGGGAAGCACATTTGGTTGAAGGAAGAACACAGCTCCTGAGGGCCGTTGTGCACCGCTGGAGGTGTCTGTGATGTCCTTGCTGGCTCTGGGGGCTGCAGCTGGAGACTGGCATTGGGCTTTCCATAGGCAGGTTTCCAGACACATTGCCTGCAAGTGCGGCTTGTGTTTTAGCAGTGGAGAGGAGCAGTTTTCTACAATACTAATTGAGATTTTTCAGGCATTTGTTGGCTTGCTGCCTGCTCGTTGGGGCCCAAAGCACTTGCTTTGCCTCTGGGTTCTGGTGATGCTGACAGTCCGAGAGGGAGTTTTTCTTTCTCCCTGCGGGTTGGCAATTGTTCCACTGAAATGGCATCTTTCAAGAACCGGAGCATTCTAGGTGAGGCGCAGTGGGGACCAACGCGCCCACACTGCTCCACCCAAGCTTAGAGGACTCAGACACTTGCTGGATTCTGTTCTGGCAGTTTGGGCAAAAGCCCAAACTGTGACGGGCCCAAGAGACTACGGGATTATGAATGACATTCCAAATTGTAATCAGTAAATTGCAGCCTCTCATATTTACACAACCAGGGTAAGCTGGACACTGGCAGCTGAGAGGTAGTCTGTCCCCTGCTGTAGAAAACCTGCACAAAACCATAAGCAGCCTGTGTGCATTTGTGTGGGGTGAAAACAACTGGAGATGCTTAGCGTGCTCAAACCACTGCCAGGCCTGCACCCACACGGCATACAAGAGGTGGTGAGAGCCAGTCATGGCCTTTTTCTTAAGGACCAGATGAGTAAAAGTTGGTTTGCATCATATCAAGAATTTATATTAATCTAAATGTTTCTTTGAGAGAAAGCAGGGTACTGAGTGAGGTCACCAGAGCAGTTGACACCTGTGTCTGACAGCCCCTGGATGCAGGGCAGCTCCTAGGTGTCGTAATAGACCCCAGACCCAGCCTGTCCTTGTCCTGCAGGCAGATGGGGGAGGAGACACCATCAATCTCCTGAGGGACTGGGTTCATGGCAGGCAGCTTTTCCCTGTCCCCACACAAGGACCAGAGGTGTGGGTGCTGGGGAGGGGGTGCTCAGCACAGCCTTTGTCAGCTGCCCTGCTGCCAAGGCAGCAGCCCCTCACGTGTGTTGAGACCCCCTCTTCTGACCTTTGTTCTAAATGACCATGCTTGTCAAAAGCATTTGTCCAGAATCCACATCTTCACTGGAATTCCTTAAAAACCTCTGAAGAATCCTAGCACCTCCACTGGGTTAAGATCACTTCTCTTCTCCCTAGGAGCACGGACTTGCCAGGGGCTCCCAGGGTCTCTGCCTTAAGCATACGGGTCATCATTCATGGCCCTTGTGCAGTACACTGGCACTGCCCTGCAGCTCGTGCCTCTCCTTGGTATTTCTTAGCAGCACTGGCGAGCCCTGTCTCTGGGGCCTGAGGAAGAGGCTCTTTGCAGCTGCCGCCTGGTGACCAGCCAGGACATGGGGCTGTGTAGGGACAGCTTCATCTCCACCTGTGAGCAGGTGTGACACCATCTGGGCCAACGACAACGCTGCCCTGGGCAGTGACCTGGCAGGCTGTGTTTACAAGCAGGAGGAACCTGTTCTTTAAGAAGCACATGTACATATAAATGTACACATGCATACATTTTTACATCTTGGAATCTGCCAGCCTGTCTCTCACCTGGGTAAAAGGGGAGGCTTTCCTGAGGTGGGGGGGGGGATCAGCCTGTGGGCATAAGGAAAAGCCCCCCAGTCCACCACCTGTGCTCACAAGGGCACAGGCCTTAGGGGACACCGCTGCCCACAGCCTCTTCTTAGGGAGAGTAAGGCCATTTTGTTTTGATTTTGGTAGATAATCTTGTGCCGTGGAAGTCAGAAAGGCAAAACGAAGCAGTCCTGACGAGAAGCCCACCTCAGAAATCAGGACACCCCCGTCAGGTGGTTTTCGAGAAAACAAGGAAGGTGGAAGAATGGAGTGCAGCTGTGTGAACAGAGTAGGGGGCAGGAGTCCGGGTGCCGTGCAGCTGACTCCCCACCGACACCCCGGGGTGCCTGTGGCCCAGCCTCCTCCCCATGCTGTTTATCCGCCAACCACAGTGTAAATGCTAGCTAACCATATTGGTATATAGCCGAAGTTTTGTATTAAAAGGGGATCCTTTTTAAATGTATGCTGTATAAAAAAAAAAAAAAAGTGTACTTACAGGAAAAACTCTTTGAATTGTATATTACATTCATATAGAAGATTATTTTAGTCAGGCAAAGTATTTTTGCAATGATTGTAATAAATCATTTATTACCTTCAAGTCCCATTGAGGACAGTAATAAAATATGGCAATGCACGTTGTAGTTCCTTACACTTCATATTGTGGAGATTGGGGGGGGGCAGGAAGAACTCCCAGGATCTGTGCAGTGCCCTCCTCGGCAGGCAGGCAGGCTGGGTGGGGTGCACCTGTAATGCTCTGGGAAACTGAGCCAAAAAGTGGTCTGGGATGGGGAACGGAGCTAAGTGTAAAGGCTGTGAGCTCAATCCCAGCACCACTAGACAAGCAAAACTCCACCCATCTAACCTAAAAAGAGGAGCAGGGAGACTTTCCCATGAGGGCCTGCTAGGCATGTGGGCCCTGAGACCCACCCCAAGCCCACAGAGCCTGGACGATGTGTGTGTACACATACGGTGATGATGAAGAACTTCCGCTCTCCATACCGGTTGGCACGAACCTGTCCTATATCCTAAAGGGCCAGCAAAACTAGGAGTGCCAAGGCATAACTGGGAAGCTCAGCTGCATCAAGCATCGGCACTGTATAGGGTGACACACTAGGCATTTTCACACATTGACTTGCTTGACCTTCAAAATCAACTTTAAGTGAGATTAAGTCATTGCCCAGATTGAAAATCAGTTGCCCGACCTGTGCCTGATTCCGAAGCCTGCAAGTGGACCCTTTACCCCACGATAACTGTTCTCCCAAGTGGCTTGAGGGAAGGACTGTGTACAAAGGAATGACCTCTAACCAAATTCATCTGACTTCCCGCTCTTCCTCATGGCAGCAAGACTGGCCTGTTATGCAGCTCCGCAGCGGCAGGCAGCATGCCAGGGATTGCAGCAGGGGGTCGCTGAAGGATCCTGAGTGTAATCCGCTCTGGAGACGTTGTCCTTGGCCACATCCTGTAGGGCGGCTGTGAGTACCTCCCTAACTCGGGGCAGCACGGCCTGGTACTCAGCGCTGCCCCTCTGGAGCGGCACACTTTCTGAGACGTCCTTTTCCAGGTTGAAGATGAGCGGGGGATCGTGCTGCTGCTCTGGCCCAATGCTCCCGTTACAGGCTTCGGCCCCACCTGAAGAGACAGAGGACAGCAAAAAACAGGGCGTCGTACCCCACCTTGGCCCTGAATTGTACCAAGGAGAGCTAGGATTGAGGACATACCAATGTAAACATGCCAGACCCCGAAAATCCAAAAGCTTGCTCGCCCTGTCAAATAAATCCCTTTGAGGTCTGTTTTCTCCTTCCGGAAATGAGCTTGTTGTCCACCATGAAGTGGAAGCACTCCTCAGACTTGCTCCCAGGGCCCATGCAGCGCTCCCTCAAATGTCCTTCATCTGCGCCCTATCTAATTGTCCTGAACACTGACTTCTTGAGCACCCTCTGGGAAGTTAGGGGAAGACAAGGTGGGCCATCTTGCTTTGGGTGGAAGATGAGCTTCTTACACAGATTAGAACCTGGCTACTAAGGTCCCAGAAGAGGGGTGACAAAAATGTCTGAAGGCATGGCAGCATCCCTGGCTCCAAATGAGCCCCAGAACTCCTGCCATACCCCGCATCTCAATGCAAAAGTCAAGTTCCAGAGGAAGGAAAAGGTTGACAGCGCACGAGTTTGCCTCTGAGCATCTCAGGGACCAGTCATTAGTAAGACAGAAACGTTATCTATCGGTGGCCCAGGAGAAGCAGAGCTTTTCCACACAGAGGGCTGATATTCTGAAGTGGCTCCTCCTCCAGGGGCTCTGCATCAGGGGTGCCTCAATGACATTCTGAAAAACAATGACCTTGTGATTAAGATGGCCCAGCTGTGACTTCCTGTCCCACAGCAAGGTAGCAGAGTAATGCCAAAGCACGAGTAAGTACAGGCAAACCTACAGGGACCAAAGCCATGCAACCTGAGGACACAGCTTTCTGGCACAACCTGCCAGAAATTTGAAATGCTGAGAAGAAGCTGCAGATTGCATAGCCACAGCCTGGCCCCCTGTGCTTTTCCTCCTGTGGCTGGGATTTGTGTTGCTTGGTACCAAAGGAGGTACCATCTCTGCAGGATGTCAGAGTAGGATGTGATGCTATTCTTCATTATTGGTAAGGGGCAGAAGAAGCGACCTGAGCTTTGCCAACTGGTGAAGCCAAAGTGGGGCTAGGCTCCTCTTATTAAAAGTAATTTCAACTAAAGGCACAGTGGACTTATGTACACAAAACTTCCCTCTTCTAGGTAATAAGTACTGGATACAGTCAATGGATTAGGACACAATTAACGATGGTAGAAAATGAATGAGACAGGCAGAAACCGGAAGAGATTTGACCCTTGAAAGAAGGAAGCCATGCTGAGGTTGGATCTGGTTCAAAATTTTCCCTTGGGCACACTCCCACCTGGAGCTCCAGATGAAAGTGTTGGTCTCTCTGGCTTGTGGTATCTATCAACAGTTCAAGACTGCCACAATAGATGAAAATTGATGGGAGAAGTTCTGGGGAAAATAAGACATAGAGGAGAAACCTACAAACTAACATAAACTCCTAATCCTTAGCAGCCCCCTGCACAGTGCATGCCTGTGAACAAGATTCCAGCAACAGCTCGGGGATGCGGGTAGCTCAGCAGTCATTTCTGCTGCTACCTGGGCAGGGATGTGGACCTTAGGAAGGAAGTTCCATGAAACTCGCTTACTACGGGAGTGCAGTAGACACCGCACATTTCCTACTGAGGTCAAAAAGAAAATTGGCTAGGAGTAAAGGTCAGGTCCCAAAAGAAAGGAATTTGCCTGTAATTAGGGACAAAAATCTTAAAAACCAATCCTATAAAAGTAAAAAAAAAAAAAGCTCCCTGGAAGTTCAAGAGGATCCACTACTGGGTGTCAGTAAGGCAAAACCACTCTGAAAACAAATTAGAGTCTACAATGTGTCACCGACAGCATCGAGTTTCAACCCTCCTCATTACTTTCTTGTCACTAGGACAAAATACCCAGCACCCACGGGGTAAGACAGGAAAGGTTAATTTTGCCTCACACTTTGTAGAGGTTTCGTTTCGTAGTTGGTACAGCTGTCCAAGAAGTGAGATCCCACCGCAAATCACACCCAGCCTATCAGAGACACAAGTGCCAACAGAGAGAAGCACAGCTGGCCGCTGCAGAGCCCTCCAGAGGAAACAGGGCCCCATGGGAAAAACCGAGCTGCAACTGACAAACCCTGGGAGTCGAAAACCCCAAGGGCAATGGGTCACCTGGGAGCCCCACATTTCTGTGTCTTATCTCTAGGAACTCAAGTAGATTCTCACAGTAAGTATGACAAAAATTGTGATTCTGGGAGGTGAAGGAAAAAAATAATGCACTTTTCCACTTTCAGTACTGGGGACTGAACCATGGGTTACATCCCTGACCCTGTTTTAAAATTTTCAAACGTGATCTTGCTAAATCACTAAGTTGTCCTTGCTAGGTTAGAATTTGAAGTTCTTCCTCAGCCTCCCAGAGCACCAGGATTACAGGAGTATGCCACCAGCTTCTTAACAACAGCTATTCAGAAATTGTAGTGGCGATATGATGTTCTTGAATAAAATCATGCTTATGCATATATGCATGTCTGCACATGAGATGAATAGCCGCCATGCTTGGACAGATGGGGGAAGGCTTAGGATTAGGGTATTATGGGGCACCTGCATGTCTCTGGAGTGGTTTAATGCTTTCTGAAAGTGGACATGAATTAGGAGTAAATGTATGCTGAAAACTTTTAAAACAAAAGAATAATTGATATAGTAACAAAATGAAATCCACAAATGCTCAGGTGAAACCACAGCAGTAGAAAAAGAGTGGAGAAAAAAAAGTAGAAGGCAACAAGTATGGAATAGTAACAAATAGATATGAAATCCAATGATATCACAAGTCACCTGAAACACCGATGGTCTAAATGCACCAATCAAAAGACAGAAATGAACAGAGCAGACCAAAAAACAAAATCCAAGAAGTCTGCTCCAGATACAAAGAAATACAGATTAATAGCAAATGCTGTTGAAAGAGGAGGCATCCTAACACAAATCAGAAGAAAGCAGGAATGTTTATATTAACTTCAGATGGAATACACGTCAAAGAAAGATGTCAGTGATGGAGCACAGCATTATGCAATGATTCAGGGCTCAGTATCCCCCCAAAAGCATAGCGATCCTTAATGTGTCTACACCTAACCATCCAGCATCAAAGTTCACAAGGCAAAAGCTGATGGGACTACAAAGGATGGAGACATCCACTGTTACTGCTGGGAACTTCCATACGTCTCTACCAGAATGGAAAGATGCAGGGCTGTGGTGAAACCCTTGCACAGTGTAGGGGAGAAACTGACTGACCTAGCAGGAAGAAAATCCATAGATAGCCCAACCGCACCCATAGCTCACCGAGAGAATGAAAATCTATAAATTACTCCAAAAACTGAGCGTCACACAGTCCTCAAAAGCTAGTATATGTCAGTGAATACAGAAAAAGTTTAGAAATGTAGTGGTCTCACAATGACAATTGCAACAAAAAGTGATTATGAGAATTTTTAATGTGATGTACAAGTAAAACTTTTCCATGCAAAAATATGAAATAAATAGAAGGCTACTGAAAAAAAAAAAAAAAAAAAAACCTGAGCGTCACAAATTCCTCTCCAGCTCGTAAGTAACATGCACCAAGGGGTATAGTTTCGATCTTAAATATCTGCCAAAAGTCTATGTGCTAAAGACTTGGTTTTTAGGTCATAGCATTACATTACCAGGATGTAGCACCTAGTGGGAGGAGATTCAGGGTCCTTGGGGCCATGCCTCCAAGAGGATTTTGGGACACTGGTTCATATTTTCTCACTCTCTTTCCCTTTTTCTCTCCTTCTCTCTGTCCTCTAGGCCCATTCATTAGGGGAACAACCAAGCCCTCCAGCCAGAATGTGCGGACTTCCCATGGGCCCAAACCAATAGGGCCAGTCAACCATGCACTAAAATCTCTGAGCCACAGAGAGACTTTTCTCTTTCTAAGTTATCTCAGGTATTTTGTTATAGTAATAGAAAGCCGATTAACACAAAGTAGACCAAAATATTCTGGGCCATAGAAACACATCACAAGATTTTAAAGTAATAGAAATCATGTAGTGTCTAGTCTTCAACAAGTGAAATTAAACTAGAAATCAATAACAGCAAGCTGGAAAATTACAAAATACTTGGAGGTTAAACAACATGCCTCCTGGGTTGGGGGTGTGGGTCAGTGGCAGAATACGTGGCTAGCATGTGTGAAGTCATTAGTTCAATACCCAGCACTGGAAAAATCACATAACTCCTAAACAACACATCAATTAAAGGATCCATTGCAAGAGAAATTTTGAAACATTTGGAAATCAGTGAAAAGGAAAAAATCTTGCCAAAATGTGTGAGGTACAATAAAAGCAGTGCTTAGAGGGAAATGTAAAGGGTTACATGGATATATTAGAAAAAAGAAGAGACCTACCAACAAATAATTTAAACTTGTACATTAGGAAACCAGAAATAGCAGGGGAAATTAGTTCCCCAGTAAGCAAAAGATCAGAAATAATAAAAATTTAACAAAAATCAATACAGCTGAAATAGAGAAAATCAATACAACCAAAAGCTCGTTCATTATACTTTAGATAATGTCTTGCTATGCACTTCAGGCTGGCCTTATGCTCACTTTTGTAACCCCCAGACTGGTCTCAAGCTCTCAGAGATAGTCCTGTCTTAGCCTCCGAAGTGGTGGGATTACAACGGTATGCCACCACACCTGGTTGCAAGGTGGCCCAGTGCACTCAGGGATCCTGGCCTGGCATGACATGACATATAGTACCGGGGATTGAACTCAGGTTCTTACGCTTACCAGGCAGGCGCTTAGACAGCTGAGCTATCTCCCCAGCCTCTATACTAGAAGTCTTGGCTGATGCAGTTAGAAATCAAAAAGGGAAGGATGCGTTAAAAAAGAAAAAACACAACATTGAGATGTATTACGCCCATTCCCCAACTCCCCACAATGAATGTAGTCATACACTGCACATACATGCTAATGAAAATAAACATTTTTAAAAAGGAAGAAGGATGGGCCGGCGAGATAGCTCAACAGTTTAAAGCACCTCCTTAGGCAAGCTTAGGCAACCGTGGGGACTTTGTTTGATCCCTGGCATCACATGCTGTACCAGCCCCATCCCCAGGGCAGGCTGAGCTAGTCACAATATAAATAAATAAAGATTTTTAAAAAAAAAAAAAAAAAGGAAGAAAGATATGCTGATTAGGGAGAGTGAAATAAAACCACCTTTCCATATATAAAATTGTTGTTTATGTATAAGATCAGAAAGAACCAATCAAAACCCTTGGAGCTCCTAAGAGATCTCAGCAACATTACAGGATACAAGGTTAACATGCAAATTTCAGTCTCCTCCACATGGGCAATCAGGAGCTAGAATTTGAAATTTAAAACCTAATACTATTTATATTAGTATTATGTTAAAATACTAATACTAAAAAAGAAATAAACAGGGCTGGAGAGATAGCTCAATAAAATAAGCACTTGCCTGGGAAGCACAGGGTCCTGAGTTCAATCCCTGGTACTGCAAAAGAAGGAAGGAAGGAAAGAAAAAGAAAGAAAGAACGAAAGAAAGAAAGAAAGAAAGAAAGAAAGAAAGAAAGAAAGAAAGAATACCATTACTATTAGTATTTTATTTTTTCTCCAAAAATGAAATATTTAAGCTGAAATCTAACAAATATCTATAATATCTATCTGAGGAAAACTACAATGCTCTGGTGAAAGAAATCAAAGGGGAGCCAGCTAGATAGCTCAGTGGATTAAGTGCCCGCTTAGGCAGACACTGGGACCAGGTTCATGTCCCAGCGTGCAGTGCTAGCCCTGCCCAAGGAGACTGGGTGTGGTGGTGCACACCTGTGTAATCCCAGCGCTTGGGAGGCTGAAAACAGGAGAATCCCTACAGGTCCAATCTGTGTGGTGAGACCCTGTAGAACCTGTACAGAATACATAAAGAAAAAACAAATAATACAGTTAAAAGAACTAGAAAAGCAGGGCAAACAAAGCTAACAGAAGAAAAAATGTTTTTTTTTAAAGTAGAGCTGAGATAAATGAAGTAGGTAAAACTTGATAATACCAAAAGTTCTTTCTTTGAAACAATTGACAAAATTGATAAACCTTTATCTAAATAAACTAACAAGAACAGAAGATTCCAAATCACAAATCAGAAATGAAAGTGGGACATTCCCAGTTATTAAAAAGAACAGGGAGTTACAAGAGAGTACTAAGAATTAAATGTCAACAAATGGAGGAACCAAAATGAAATATCCAATTACTAAAAACAAAAAAAATCACAAACAAATACATAATCTGTATTCATCTACAATTAGTAAGGAGAAGGAAAAATCTACATACAGGTAGGCCAGGGCTCGGTTGCACAGTGTTGGTTCAAGAGACTCTGGAACTTGGTGTTCGGTCTCCAGCACCAAAAAAGAAAGAAAAAAGAAAATCTACTATCAAGGAAAAGGCCTCATCTAGACGACTTCACTAATAAAGTCTACCAAACATTTAAGGAACTGATACCAATCTTCAAGCTTTTCCAAAAAGACAGAAGTGGGCCGGTGAAATGGCTCAGTGGTCTAAAGCACCAGCTTAGACAAGCTTAAGCAGCTGCAAGAACCATGGTTTGATCCCTGGACCACATGCTGCTCCAGCCCCACCCCCAGGGCAGGCTGAGCCAGCCATTAAAAAAGGACAAAAATATAGAATAGGGAGAAACACTTCCTGATTGATTCCATAAGGCTAGCACCTACCTTAATATCAAAACCAGACATAGATTGTACAAGAAAATAACCTACAATTATTTCTTTAAAAAAGTAATTAAAAAAAAACTGTACTACTAAATACTAGTGTTCACATTTAGCAGCATATTACGAGATCAGCTGTGATTTATTCCTAGAACACAAATGATTCAATAAATGAAAACTGATAGATATACTATGCCATATTAAGAGAATGAAGAGAAAAAATTCACTAATCTCAACTGGTGTAGTAAAAGCATTTTAATGCATTCAATACAGCCAGGCAGAGTAGTTGATGGCTGTAACCCTAGTACTCTGGGAGGCTGAGGCAGGAAGATTGCAAGTTTAAACCCAGCCCAAGCCATGTACTGTCTCAAAACAAAAGATAAAAAGGATTGAGGATGTAGCAGTGTGAAGGCACTGTATTTGTTCCAAGCACACACACACACACACACACACACACAGACTGAATGATTGATTGACTGATTGATTGATTGACTGATTAATTGCTGGCTATGTTTTAAACATAAAAGAACTGAGATTCCAAAAGGTTAAATGAATCACCTGGGTGAGAGAAATGCAAATCTTGTTTACCCAGGGATTTACTAGTGCATCATACTGTGTGTAAAACAGTGCTAAGGGACCAGGCAGATAGTTCAGGTGCACAAGTGCCTGCTTGGCAAGTGCAAGGTCCTGAGTTCAATCCTGAGTTGAAAGAAAGAAAGAAAGAAAGTAAGAAAGAAAGAGCTAAAAAAAAATTTTAAAACTTCCAGAGATTTCTTTTTGAAAGGAGGCCGAGGGGAAAAAAAGAGACATCAACAACACTGAGACAGACAGAGAAAACAAGGAAAGAGTAGAGGAAAAAGAAGGAACTGAGGTAAACTACTGCAACACAGGAAGCAGCTACAGCAGACATCCTCTCCATAGAGAGAGGCTAAAAGCTTTTCCTCTCAGGTCAAAAATAAGCAACCCATTTTCAGCCTTTTTTTATTAGTTTGTTTTTGTCATGCATAATAGATGCCTTCATGGTGGGGGCAGACTGCACACTTTTGCCACCTCTGTTCCACACAATGGAAGGTCCCAGCCAGAGGTTAGGCAGAAAAAGTATGAGGCACCCACATTGAAAAGGAAGAAGTAAAGATCTTTCACAGATGATATGATCCCATCTGGAGAAAACCATAAAGAGGGGGGCAGAAAGAGAGAGGGACACAGAAAGAGAGACAGATAGACGACAGACAGAGACACAGAGAGAGAGAGAAAACAGACAGACAGACAGAATAAATGAACTTAGCAAGGAAGCCAAACACAAAGGCAACAAACAAATCACTCTCATCTCAAGCACCAATAATGATTTACAACCTAAAAAGGAGATTTTAAAAGTTCCCTTTATGATAGCATCAAAAAGAATAAAATATGAACTAAGAAAGAAGAAAGACTTGTACAATGAAAATCACAAAACATCATTGAAAATTTAAAAAAGAACATCAATAAAGCACATCCCATGGGTTAGGAAAGTAAATACTGTTAATGTTCAGACCACCAACATTAATGGATCAATTCAATGCAATCCTTAATCAAAGTTCAGCATTAGAAAAGCCTATCCTAAAATCCATATGGAATGGGAAGGATGTAGAATAACCAAAATAATCTCTAAAAGGAAAAATAGAACTACATGGCTCATACTTTCTGACTTCAAAACTTAGCACAAAACTATGGTAATCAAAATAGTATGGTACTGGCATAAAGACAGACTTATAAGCTTATGGAGTAGAATACAGAGCTTGAAAATAATCTCTTGCACAGATAATGAAATGGATGGAATAATTTTCACAAGGTCACTGAGCCCATTCGGCAGGGTAAATGAACTTTTCAACAAATGTACTAGGAAATCTGGACCCTGACAAGTCCAAGGATGAAGCTGGACTATTACCTCACCCCATGTGCAAAACTTAGCTCAGAATGGATCAAAGCCCTAAAACAATCGAAACTCTTGGAAGAAAACACAGGGCAAAATCTTTATAGCGCTGGAATTGTCAGATAGTTTCACAAATGAATTCAATCAAAAATGAAAGAAATAATAATAACAGCAGTCTTTCCCAACCCTGTCAGAAACCCAGAAAGGGAACTCCTACAACTTCACTTTATAAGATTTGCAAATGCCCAACAGTTAAACCTTGATACAGGCATGACAAGAAAGGCAATTATGAACAAATCTTGGCAAAGTTATGAATTTAAGAAGAATAATAACGGCATTGTGACTAAACAGGGCTTACCCAGGATGTAAAGTTGGCTTAATAACTGAAAACTGCTCCGTATCATTCATAGCATCAGAGCAGACAAACACAGGTGTGGACATTAGTAAACTCATCCAATTGTACATTTAGTGGGTTTTTTTCTCTATTAAAAAATGTTTAAAGAGAATAAAAAAATGAACAGAAATGATGCAGAATTTCACTAAATAAAATCATAGGAATTCAACAGTGGTTGTTATATTGTACATGGTTGTCTTCAAATTAGTTGCTCAGATTACCGGATGTAAACATGCAGAATTGGTCCCAAAATACTGGTAAAAAAAAAAAAAAAAATTGAAAAGAAAAACAAATTAAGCATGAACTCCTTTCAACAGACCGGTAGAAATCAGCAGTACCGTTATCCAAGCTCTCCTGTGCACATGCGTATTTTTTCCCTTCTTGCTTTCTTTTCTCCTTTCCCTTACAGCACTTGTGCTTTCTCTTTGTACAGTTTCTTTCCCTTTCACAATATCTATTCTACCTTCTGGATTTTATTTATTCTTTCAGGTTATTACACTAGGGTGTTTAGATCTGTGTCTTTACTAGGTGGAAAGAAAGAAGGAGAGAAGAAAGAAAAGAAAGAAAGAAAGAAAGAGAGAGAGAGAGAAAGAGAGAGAGAGAGAGAGAGAGAGAGAGAGAGAGAGAGAGAGAGAGAGAAAGCAGGCAAGCAGGCAGTTAGGCAGACAAGGAGATACCTTCACTCTAGCCCCACACCAACACAGACCCCTTTGGGGCCACTCCTCACGCAGGACCACTGAACCACAGCCTCATCACAGAGGGACAGCATGGCCCAGCCTAATGTAGGAGATTTCCACTCACCCCTCTCACCCAAGAGCAGTTTTAGACTATAGAATGCAAATTGCAAAAGAGTGGGGTGGCCCTGAGGAGGGATCCACACTGCACCCCTTCACCACTGCCTTCTGTGTGCTGGGAGCTAAGCGCTCCCTCCCACCCACCCCGACTTTCCCGGGATGCTGGTGGCACCTCTGAAGAGCAGGCTTCCGCTGGGTATTGTAATTTCTGTCTGACTGTGAGAGCTTTACACAGCACTATGACCTCATAGTAACGTTTATGGTTCCAACACTGGGATGCCAGCGGCTTTCTGGCAGTGTCCTTACTTCTGCAACTAACTCAGCCTGGAGGTCCCATACCTCTTAGATAATGTAATGTAAGGACTCTAATCTCAGAACTTTTCATCTGAAACCATAGCAAACATCAAACTGTTTTGTTTTAGGGTTTACAGCAACAAAGATTCTTGTGACATTTTTAATATCCCTTGAGTTATAAATTCAGAGAATTTGTTTTTTGATGCCACGTTTTCTTCGGGATCACTGATTTGCACTCAGAGAAAATAATTTTTGTTTTTTATTATGTAACTCTTTGGAAATCTCCAACATTAAATAACTAAATCACATTAGAATCCCTATCAGGTCCTAGATCTTGCATATTTCCCCCATTCATTCATTAAGAAAATGTGAGAGTTCCTACTAAGTGGAAATTAACTAAGCACCTAGAAACAACAAGGTTAAAGAACTGGAGTGCTGTAAATTTAAAGGGCCAGCAAGATAGCTCAGTGGACTTAAGTGCCTGCTTAGACAAGTGTAGTGACAGGGTTTGATCCCCAGTACCACAGGGCATGTAGAGCTGGGCAAGGGAGTCTGGGTGTGGTGGAGCATGCCTGTAATCCCAGCGTTGGGGAGGCTGGAAATAGGAGGATCATTACCAGAGATAAAGAGCTTGGAACTGGCAGAGGAAATAGGATGTGAATGAGAGGAATCTGGATGCAAATGACAGCTATTGAGGCAGAATAAGGGGCTACTACAATTCTCCAAACCCTGTCCAGCTCAGGAGGTCAGAGGGAGTTTATAATCAAGACAGCACTGAGTTCAGCTCTTATAAGAGAAGAGCTGGGAAGTATTCAATGCAAGCAGCCACCAGGAGACTCTGAGAACCACCCTGACCCAGTGTGACATTTTAAAAATACACATTTAAGAGGATCACAGAGCATAGCAAGAGAGACCATTGCTTACTGAGTAGGCCTCTGAAGCCTGTTTTCTGAAAGTCAAGTACATTACACTTAGTTTTTTAGAGCATCGCAAGGCTTGCATTTCCTATTCGGCCACTGGCATGGGTGAAAGGAGCAGAGCAGGTCCCAAGAGCCCCGAGCCTGTGGGACATTCAGTTGGGAGAACTGTTTCGGTTGGGGTAGCGTGGTCAGGGCTGCATGAGCCACTCAGAGCAGGCAGCCCACATACCCTAGGGGAGGCCCATGAGAGCGCCCAGGATCCCACTCACCGGTGACAAAGAAGGCCTTGTACTGCTCCAGGCGGAGGGCCTGCAGGGCTCCGATCTCCCCAGCCGCCCCGCTGTTGGGGTGGAACAGCACCTAGGAAGGCAGGAGCCCACATCAGACACCTAGCTAAATACCGCTGGCAAGCATCTCTGCTGGCCACGCCCCCTTCAGCGTTACCCCCCCCCCTTAGATCTTCCTGTCCCCACCCCACTCAAAGTTCACCCTGGCAACTCCTGGGAATTGTCACTGCCCTGGCTGCTCAGGAGGAAGGGGTGATAAGTCTGGATCAGGGCATGGAATATTGGCTGGGCTTGTCAGCTAGCTACCATAAGATCTGCCCCGGGTTCAGGGCAAAACCGAGTCAGGAGCTGGGCCTGGCAGTGCACCCCCGTAATCCCCAACATTTAGGAGGCTGAGGCAGGAGCACTATCCTGAGTTCAAGGCTACACCTGAACTCTATAGTGAAGCCCTATCTCAAAAAACCTCAGGGATACCTTGTTCACAAATGATAAGCTTCAAAACAGACAGAGCTTTAGAAAGCAAGCTCAGGGTCTTTGAAGGCTTAGGCCACATGGCTGCTTAATTCTCCTATTCAGGAGGCCTCTCTGAGCCCTGCACCTGAGGTGGAAGGGAGTACACGCAAGCATCCTTAGGGATTCTGATGCAGCCCATCCTCAGATCTCTTGGGAAAAAGGCTCCTTCAGGAGGCTAAGGCAGGACTGACTGTGTGTGCTCACAGCTTGGAAAACAGTGACCCACGAAGGTCCTGCCTCCAAATAAGAAAATGCTAATAAAGGTTGGCAGGTTAGTTCTGTGCAAAGACCTTGGGTTCAATCTGCCACACCTCAAAAAGAGGGAGGCAGTGTGTGGAAGGAATGAAGGGAGATGAGGTTCTGTCCCTGGCGTGCCAGTCCAGCCCCTTGGGGCACGCTGAGACAGTAGCTGAGACTGGCTGTGTGGTACGTGCCTGTAATCCCAGAGGTTGGGAGGCTGAACACTGGCAGATTACTGAGTCCGATCTACATAGTAAGACCCTGTAGACCCTGTACTAAAATACAAAGAGAGAGAGAGAGAAGGGAAAAGAAAGAAAAAGCCTCTTCAGCCTGAAGTCCACTTTCCTCATCTCCCTCAAGTGGATATTACACAAGGAAAACTTCCCAGTGTTTCCTGCCCTGAGCACTCCTAGCCTCTAGATGTGCCATTTTTCTTCTTCAGGGCTGGGGATTGAACTGAGGGCTTCACATGTGCTACTCAAGTGCCCAGCCGCAGAGCCGCCCACCTGCCCACAACCTAACTCCTAAACCAGCGCCTCTGACTCAATGCTACTGTACTTGAACCAAGGAAACCTTTCCTCATCCAGGCACAGATGAAAGGATGACCGTAAAGAATGGAAACGTCTAATTCAAGGTTCCTGAGAAAACAGTCTGGTACAAAATAACAGGTCAGCGTCTCTGGGACGTTGGTAGGGCTGAGCCGGACCCATGAGACGGCCCTAGGATGAATCATGACCGTATATATCGCTTGGAAGACACTGTGTGATTCAGAGTTTCCATAAGGCTTGAAAAAAAAAAAAAATGAGAAACATCTGTTGTAGCACAAAACAGCTGCCCCCAAGTTCCACAGCCCCAAGAGGGTGCTGCCCAGGGCAGGGCTCCCCCACACCTGCTATTCTGGGGCTCTGTCCTGTCAACCCCTGCATGACGACAGCAGCCTCCTTCCAAACAGGAAAGGAAGCTGTCTCTGAACGCTCACTTCTTCCCCACATGCAAAGCCAAGCCTCCCTCACCACAGGAAATCACTCTGGGGCTTCCTAGCAACCAAGGGGGACACCCGGGCGACCTAGTATCCACAGACCTAGCGTGCATCCAGACCTCCGGAAGGCGGGAGTCCAGGCTGGCCTTTCAAAGCAAGGGCAGCAGCTGCAACCCTGTGACAGCGGCTCCGTAAGACCAGGCTGGGTATCCCACCCCACACGGTGTTCAAAAGCCAACAGGAAGCCCGGCTGCGCTGGCGGGCTCTCACGCACAGCCGTGGACTCCGAGAAACACGTCTATGCATTCTTTTCCCTTGAGCAGCCTGGTTGTGGCTCTCTTGTTTACATGAACATAGGAAGAAAGCTGGCACGCTTGCCATGGATCACAGCTGGAGCCTCTTCCTCTCCAGATGCTTGAGCCTGAGTTTCAAAGGCGACTTTCTGTCCTGCACACTTGTGCCTGCTCTCCTGCCTTTCTGCCCAGTTGGTTTGCTTTGCATATAGATTTGTTAGTTGGTGTGCTTTGTGGTACCCAGATGGATGCCAGGACCTTTGCACTGAGCTATATCCCCAGCCCTATTTTTACTTCTCATTGTGAGACAAGGTCTTATCAAGTTCTGAATTTCCCAGGTTGGCCTTGAATTTGGGATCCGATTGCCTCAGAGTTGTAGAATTCTTGAGATACAGGCATTGGCCACACCTGGCTCATTTTCTCTCTCTCTCTCTCTCTCTCTCTCTCTCTCTCTCTCTCTCTCTCTCTCCTCTCTCTGTCTCTCTGTCTCTCCCTCTCTTTCTGTCTGTGTCTTTCTGTGTCTCTGCCTCTGTCTCTGTCTCTGTCTCTCTCTCACTGTCTCTCCCTCTCTGTCTGTGTCTCTCTGTGTCTGTCTCTCTGTCTCTCTTCCTCTCTCTGTCTCTCTGCATCTCTGCCTCTGTCTATGTCTCTCTCTCTCTCTCTGTCTCTCTCTGTCTCTGAGACAGCACCCTAGCTTTCTTGCCTGCCCTCAACCTGCTAGGCTCAAACAACCCTCCTCTAGCCTCGGCCTCGGCACACACCACATCACCACATGCCCTCTTCCTCAAGCCTGAGCACCTCGTAGATCTTAGAGGCTACGCCCAGACAGCATCCCCAGAAGTAGGCCTGTCTCCCACCAGGAAGGCGCCCATACCTCACAGCCTCCTAAAGGGAAGGATGTGGGCATCAGGCTGCACAGGCCACATCAGGTGACATCCCTCACCACTAGGGGCCTCCCTAAGAGAAGTCATGGGCGTCACAGGCTAACCACAGCTGTCTCCTTAGTGTACGGTCTCCAGGGATATGATGTGCCCGCCCGCCACTGACGCAGCCTCCCTGAGGGCTGGGCTGGCCACTAGGGAAACTCTCTCATTGTTGCCGATTTTCAGGCCAGATCAAGATGGACTGGGCTTAATTACCGGTGACGTTAGCAACTGTAACGTCCATCAGGGACTCCAGAGAGCATCAAGAGGTCTGGGCACATGCAGTTGTGGGCTGTGCACCCCCACAAGCTCTGGGTGCTGTCTCTGTCGTTGGTCTCACTGCTAGACCCAAGCCCATTAAGATCAGGACTGGAGCTGGGAACCAGTGTACCTGTAATCCCAGCATTCTGGGAGGCTGGGGCAGGAGGTTTGCAAGTTCAAGTCCAGCCTGGGCAACTTATCAAGAGCATCTCAAAACAAAACGACGAACAAACCCAGAGTTGTAGCGCAGTCCGAAGGCCCTGTGTATTCCCCAATAGCCACATAGTGAAGTCAGGAGTGGCTGAATGGGCAGAGTATGCCTCAGTTGCTGTCAGCAAGTGGTGGCTGCTGGGGTCCTAGGCATCACACACAGGTGTGTTGCAGGGTCATGGGCCTGAAAACTGGCAGCCACTGCTTGCCTCACACCTCCCAAGAGGGCAGCTGAGGCTGCTCACCTCTTTGACTCTTGGTCCCTTAATTTGTAACACAGAAAAGAAGCTAACTTCTAGGGGCTAGGGAGATAGCTCCGAGGCACAAGTGCCTGCTGGGCAAGTGCAAGGTCGTGAGTTTGAACCCTGGTCCCACCAAAAAAAAAAAAAAAAAAAAAAAAGAAGCTAACTTCTGAGAAACAGTTGCACATGCAGTGGGCCTGACCAGCCAGGAAGTCCTTTGAGGTCCTAGAAACTAGCATGTCATGGTGGATTGGCTGTGTCAACCTGAGAAGTTCATTAGCTTAACTAAATCAGCTCAGCAACTCCACACTCGGGGGTGTGGAGAAGCCATCCTAGGGTGACTCATCAATTAGAGGATATAAAAGGGAAAATGAGGAATGTTGGAGCATTCCACTGCTTCAGAGGAACTTCATTCCTCACCTTCAGCTTGGACACCGTCTCCCAGCTTCTAGTGCAGAGTCTTCGGCTTCCTCCTCAGATCCTTCAAACTTCCAGTGTAGACTCCTGAGTCTTCCCTCACAGACCCATCAGCCTCCTGATACAGACTTGCACAGAATGCTGCAGAGAGCTCCAGGCCTCGCACTGAATCCTGAGGTCTCTGGTATGCAGACGCCCTCTGCACGCTTCCTCATCCACCTCTGTGTCTGACCATCATAAGCCAACCTTGTAATTTCTTATACACTTGTACATCTTGAGTTATAACTGTTCCTCTAGTAAAACTCTGACTGATACAGACTTCTTTTCTAAACCAACCCATACTGGATAATGTACAAGCTCAGGACATAGCAGTAGGTGAATACAAACTGCATTTACTAGGAAATACATATTACATACCTGAATGGGTATGAGCACAAACATGGAGAGCATATCTATTCTCATCTGACCTGCCACCTCCCGTAAAAGGCTATTCTAAGTTCAACACAATTTAATCCCTTTAATCACATTAGCTCACTTCAGTAGATTGGCCTTCTTTGGCCAACTCCCAGTTCTGGAGTAGCAGAACTGGACTAGCCCATGCTGGCCTCCAACTCCAAAGAGTGTCATCTCAGGACCTTCACCAGTCCGGGAGGAATCTGGCACTGCTCAAGGTGGGTGTGGTGCACAGGTGCCGGCCGTGGGCCTTTAGCCTGGAAGATACCATCAGCAGCTTCCTGCAAGCGGCAAGCTGTTTGTTTCTTTCTGGGCCACGGGGCGTGGCTGAGCAGCAAAATCAGTCCTCACGGCAGCTGCGCTGCCACATGCCGTGGTCCCCAAGACCAGACTTGCATGGACCGCTCCCACCCAGCGTTTGGACCTAGCTGCCTGCAGGAGCTGGGACGTGATTGGAGGGCCGGTGCCAAAGCCCCGCCCCCCACCTCTGCCCGGGAACGGAAATGAGCGCGTGAAGGAGCTGGCGTCCACCAGCACATCGTCCCACGTCAAAGAGACCACAGTCCTTGAAGCACTTCCTGGTGACCCCGATTTTTCTATTAGTAGCCATGGCAATAAACATTCAAGAGCACCTTCCCACTGACGTCTCGGATAACCCCTGGGGGTCATGCACTGCTAACTTCCAGGCTGGAGGAGGAAACCATCTTCCTGCTTTGCCAGGTTCAGAAGGGCCAGGCCTGGAGGGGTCTGCAGCTCTGCAAAGGCAGGCACTCCAGGGAGGGGCGAAGCCTCTTCAGAAGACCTTCTGGGGCCTGCTCTGCCAAGCCCGAGACCCCATGAAGGGCCACAGGTGCCCTGAAGGCACACACGCTGTTGGGGTGGAGGCGGGGCAGTGTCAACAGCCACCAGCCAAGGTGGACTTGAGTCCCTCTGACTCACTTCCACCTGACCCTCAAAGACGTAAATAGCCCCTTTGAAACTGGGTCCCCAACTGGGAATCTTATGCAGGGGCTCCAGGCTCCCTTCTGTCCTCCCACTTCCTCTTCCTTTGGAAATGAGAGGGAAAGGCCATCAAGACCAGCGTTTCCTGGCCGCTGTTGCTGCAGAGCATTTCCGAGCACACAGAAGAGGGGGAAGCTCAGGAGGTGACGCTGGGAAATAGAAGCCCAAGGCCACCGACAGCGCAGGCTCTGCCGTCCAGAAAGGCCTGCACCCGTGGTTCATCTGTTCCTTCTTCTGTTCTTCCAGGCTGCACGCATTGAATGTACGCTCTGACCAGGTGCTTCAGGGTGAACCCGACAGCTAGGCCAGCCCTCTGGAAAATTGGGGGATCCGTTGTGAACAAGTCACA
The DNA here is from genome assembly GCA_004027025.1 of Myocastor coypus. NCBI lineage: Eukaryota > Metazoa > Chordata > Mammalia > Rodentia > Myocastoridae > Myocastor > Myocastor coypus. The sequence goes on from PVJA010007578.1 coordinate 44,022, forward strand.
GACACTGATCAGATATCACATCCGGTTTGTTATGACACTGTGCTGTACCATCATAAACTGAACACAAGTGGGGAAAGGAGGTGGTTGATTATGGAGCACAAACCACCGCATACACTGGGCCAAAGGAATGAACAGAAAGCTGGACTAACTGGACTCATCAAGGGGCAGAGGCACGTGAGATTCACCTCAGAGGACTTGTCCCTCAGGGTCTCTCACACCGGGGTTTGAAGCAGCACTCAAAGATAGTGGAGTTATAACTGGGCAGAGCCTGGATGCAGACACAGGCCTTCGTCCACTTACCCTGTGTCCCTTCTGTGACTTGCCCAAGAGCACCCTGGAGATGTCCAGCCCATCAAAGTGCCGGGCTTGGGGCAAGCTGGCTCCAGCCAGGGCCACGACGGTGGGGAAGATGTCCAGCACACTGAAGAAAGAACGGGACATGGTTGGCGCCAGCTCTGCCGCCCCCTCCTGGTCCTGCAGTCCTGCTCCAGTCAGAACCCAGCCAGAGTAGCCCAAGGCGAATGTGGACAAGCACCTAAGGAGATACCCACTACCTGCCTGGCTTTCCCTCGGGTCCCACCTCCATTCCTGCTATGACAAGAAGGCCTCTGTATAGTTTGGCTCCAGGCTGTGCCACCCTGTGTTACCTGGGGTCAAATCCCCCAGTTCTACCACCTATCTAACTTCTCCATGCCTCTGTTTCCTACCCTGTAAAATGGACATTTTAGTAACAGTGTCTACCTCATGGAGTAATTCTGTGGATAAAACAGTTTTAAGGGAACACAGTTGTGTAGACCTGTCTAAGCCTTCGGGAGCTCTACCTGTCACTGATTAAGCCACTTGCTTAAACCAGGTGTGACAGATGGCTGCAGGAGGACATCTGCTTCATTCACACTGCCCGGCTCTCTGTCCTGTAAATATGTAGCCTTTAGTCATAACACCTAAAATCTTAGCCACGACATGGGAAACACTGCACCCCTGGCATTTTCTTTCTCCTGGCTGATCACAAGACAGTGAATGTTTATGGTAGAAAAAGAGAGAGAGAGAGAGAAAAAAAAACATTCAGAAATGTAAGCGAGAACATCACAGTGGGCTCCACCCCGCAAGGCAGCCATTGTTAACATTGCAGTGAGCTTTGATAATGGGATTTTTCAAAAAGTCTGTGGTACAACTTTTTTTTTTTTTTTTTTTTTTTTTTCAGTACCAGGGATTGAACTCAGTACCTTGCACTTGCCAGGCAGGCACTTATTTGACTGAGCTCTCTTCTTGGCCCCAGTGTGGTACAACTTTCACCATCACACAGTTCATCTCCTGCTGGGCTTGTGGTGGGGGCGGAGTTCTTCAGGCAGCAGAGTAGCTGCTCTTTCAGCAGCTCTTCTTAGCCCTGGGCTGGGCCTTTGGAGCCTGACAGGGCCTGCTGCAGCCAGGGTGGGGCTAGCACAAAGTCTTCTCAGGTTAGGCTCCCCCAAGACAGACTCTTTGGGTCCCTGGATTCCAGGCAGAGACAGGACTCAAGGGTCACTGTCCCCACCTCCCCACCCTGAGGTCTTGATATAGTGGAATGAAACTCCCAACCTGTTAGGTTCCGGGGATAAGTTCATGTTCTCTAAAACTGAAAAATGAATTTTTGAAACAAGTGGAGGTTAAGAGCAGAGTATGTTTACTGGGAGTTTATTTATTGTCCAAAAGAGGAACAGAAGGGGGACCCCACAGGGTTGCCCAGGAAGCTGCCTCTTTCACATGTTCTTATAGAGCAAAACCATGTAGGTCTAAGGCAGAAGAAATGGGAACTCGCTTAGGTGGGCATGAGGTGGGACAAAACTATGGTCAACCAATAAGGTTACAGGCACCCTTGCTCAGGTAAAATTGATTAAATCCGGGACGAAATGGGGAAGCGAGCCACATAGCAAACGGGCACGAATCAAGAACAGGAGTTTATCCAGTAGCCACTGGCAGCTGGCTTAGTGGCTCTTCCTGGCTTCCTCAAGGTGATGATCAACCCCAGATGCTTATCTTTAGGGAGGTCAGCATTTGTTCGCTCTTTAGTCTTCAGGGTTAGCCCTCATGGGAGCCTTTGCCTCCCTCACAGTTGCAAGGTGTCCTGTCTTCCGTGCTGTCTCCTGAGGGCCCTGCCTGACTGCCTGTAGTATTTCTGAGGCAGCTTCCAACCACAGTCTGAGGAAGGGCTCGCTACCCTCCAGAGAGGCTGCACACGGCCCTGCCCCGCAGAGGGCTTCCCCTCCCCACAGCCCACCCCTCCTCCCTCCCAGGCGCTGCCTACACCAGCAGGCATACTCTGTGGAGAGCAACACTCTGCGTTCTTTTTTGCCTAAAACTGCTGCGGTCCACAGAGCTGGTGGTTTATCTCTCGAGATTTCGCACCCCGGGAGCTGGCAGCTGAGACACTGCTGGGCGCGCTGAGTCAGCACTCCCGGAGGACAGGACAGCCCAGAAACCTGTCCGGAGTCCAAGGCTCCTGCCACAGACTGAGAACCAAAGCAGACTGTAGTGCAGTCTGAAAAGCCTGGGATGGGTTGGGATTGTTTGTTCCGGCTTCCTTTCAACGGCCCTAAGAGAAATCCACATCAGCCCTGGGTCAGTTCTGCCACCAAGGAAAACAGGCTCGAGGTCGATTTTAGACTGGAGGGTGTGCTTTGTTTTTCCGTCTTAAATAAATCGCCCTCACTGGTGAGTCAAGTCAGTAAGCAAGAAACACAGAAACTGCAGTGCATTTGGGAATGCGTTTCACCCTTTCGTTTTCCACCTAATTTTTTCCCCTCTTATCATGAGGTCTAGCATCCCAAATTATATAGTGCAGAATCCTAGTGTCTCCAAGTCTGGCAGAAGCCTAAGAGGTACCAAATCCATTCGGAGCACAGATAAAACGTCTGGCCCATTAGAGAGACTCAAGCAGGTCTAGTGACAGTGACTCACCCTGTTCTGGGTGCTCCAGTCCCTGCGCTGGACAAACATCCTTCCTCAAGGAAAGAGAGAGGCCATGCCCCTGGGGCCCGCCCCACGGGAGATGGGAAGGGGCTTCCCAGGCCGCCCCGGGGCTTGGGCCCAGCTGCCACCTGAAGTGGGGGAGCCTGTGCGGCGCATCCACCCTACAAAGGCTCCTGAAGACACCTGGGCTACTCCAAACCTCAAGTTCTACCTACAAAATTAGTTCCAAGGGTCTCTAAACCTTGAAGAAAGAGAATAAACAAAACAAACAACAACAGTAACAACAACAACAAAGAAAACCCAACTGTACTTTCAAGCTGTTTGTTCCTTAATTTGGCTTTTTTGCTGTTGTTTTTGCACGTGGGTGTGGAACGCAGGGCCGGGCACAGGCCAGGCATGGGCTGTGCCGCTGCATCGCTACGTCGCTGTGTCGCTGCGCCACTGCATCACTGCCCAGCCCTCCTCAGCCTTGGACAAAACAATGCTCCCCCCCAAGATCAGGGTTCAAACTCACGACCCTGCACTTGCCACGCAGGTGCTTGTGCCATGGAGCTATCTCCCCAGCCCCCTGACAAAGCCATGCTTTGACCTTCATGAGACCTAGGAACATTTGTTTTATGGGTTTCTTCCTCTATTAAAAAGAAGTTAGAAATTATGTTTTATAAGGGCATTGACATAAATATGAATACATAATCTATATTAAGCCATACTATTCCCCTCGAAAGTTCTGTAGTTACCCTCGAAATTTCAAAGGGTATTAAAGACTGCTTGGGGTCATGAGTTTCCCAGGCCCTGGTACTGTATCTCCCAAGGCCATGGCGATGTGGGTCTGGCTCTGACAAGAAGGAAATCTCACTTCTGTGATGCTTTGGTCGTGAGAGGAGAGGGCTGCCGTGGCTCTGACCACAACATGTAGGGTGACCCTCACAGCAGGCAGGGGACATCTCCCCACATCCCCACATCCCACTTCCCCCGGGGTCATTTCCTTTTTTTTTTTTTTTTTTTTTCTACAGCTTTGGTCAGCCTAGGCTGCTTAAGTTGTTCACAGAAAGCGCGCACCTTTGGGAGACATATACATTGGATGCAGTATCACTATGTCACCCAGACTGGCCTCAAACCTCTGCTGTCAAGTGATCCTCCTGCCTCAGCCTCCTGAGAAACCGAGTCTCCATGCACACATACACCACTGCCTGGCTTACTTGTGTTCCTTTATAAAAATTTTTTAAAAATACTACATTACCACAGGTTTGCAGTCCATAATGACCACGTCCATCATGAGCTGACACGGGTGTGTGACACAGTTTAATTCCTTTGCTTCTCCATCTTCTACCTGCTCCCTCTTCCATCTCGTGGTCCTCTTCCCTTCTGTGATTCTCTCTTTTATTTTGCTCTTCATTTATGCTTTGCGTTTCCCACATAAGAGAGCCCATGCAATATTGTGTGTCTGATTTAGTCCACTTAGTGCTATTGTCTCAAGTGTGTCTGCTGTCCTACAAGTGACTCCGGTTCGTCCTTCACTAGGGCAGAGCGTCACTCCAACACACACAAGCCACCATTCTTCCCTATGTGTGCTCCTATCTGAGGAGCCCCGAAGGAACCGGGACCTGCTGAGAGCAGGCCACCCCCTCCTGATAGCACAGTGGTGAAGGTGACACCAAAGGGCCGCGCCTGGGGCTCACAGGTACAGCCCTAGACTCCAAGGACAGATAGATGAGAACTGGGGTGAGCCTCGGGTACTGCTGAGGTATGGCAGGGAGTGGATGGAGAGGGAGGGTTTCCTACATGTCCGACCTGAGGACGGAAAATAAGAATTGGGAGGGGTGGCCTGGGAAAGGCGGGAGGAGCCTGGACTGGGACAGAGGGAAGCAGGAGGGTAGCTCTTGATCTGTCTCTCTTCAGGGTGAAGGAGCAGAAGAGGAGCTTCCTCCAGCGGAAAAGCCTAGCACTGAGGAGCAGCTCTGTCTATCAGCATGATAGCAGTTGTACCTCGCTACCCTGTCTCATTACCCCTGAGAAACACAAGGGCCACGCCCTTCTTGGTCATAGGCAAGTTGCAGGGCCTCAAGGGGCCTGGCCCATGTCCATAGCCACATGCAGTTCCTCCCCATCCTTGTGTCCCTCTTAGAAGTCAGGGGTTCCGGATGTCCCATAGCAAGCTGCGCACGTCCCTTACAGAGTAGAGGGCAGCAAAGATTCCAGGTGAGGGACAGCCCAAAAGGACAGAACTATGGCCAGTGACATCTGAACTGCTAGACACTGGTGCAAATGTGTCCTCCTTAGAGCTTCTGCTCTGGGATAGGGAAGCACCAGCCGAGGCCCCTTTCTGCCCATGTGGCCATCTTTCTGGTATCTTAAGACAGCATCAGGAGATCCCGGGGTTTATCTGCTCTCCTTGAGCCATTTTTGCAATGGGCATTGTTTAATGTCCTTGATGCCATTCTAGTCACTTCATGCTGGTCCCCATTGTCTAGAAGGCTGGCTGTCCTTCTGAACAGGGAGGGGGCCTGCCAGCACAGCTGCCTCTCACCTGTTCGTGTGTGCGCTTGTTGGTGCTGTCTGCCCTTCTGTGAGACACCTGGTGCTGCCTGGCCACATTCTGGTTGTCACAACTAGTCAGAGAGAAGAAGCCAGGCATGCATGGATCATCCTACAGGGCATAGGACAATTGTCCCCACAATGAGAAGCGACCCAGCCCAAAACGTCATCAACTCCTTTCCACGTGTGCCCAGACCGGGTCCTCCTGAAGGTCACTTTGTTCCTAAACACCAGCTTTCCTGTGGGACTTGCTCATTTCAACCTCTTAGCCACCTAGGGCAGTGCTTGACACATAGCTGGACACATGACAAGCGCCTGTTACACCGCAGATTTTCCCTGTTCTGTAAATGCTTCCTCAGGCTTTGGGGGCAGGTCAAGTGCAAGAACGACCTGAAACCTTCGTGCACTGCTAGGCACACGCCATGCTCAACTATGAACATTTCATGCTGGAAGGTAAGCAGTGGATGCATCTGTGTGGACAGTTGTCCTATGCACACCTTTTTACTTTTCCACATTCATTCCTAAACCACATGGGACCCAGAATCACAGGACTCTGGCCTTCATCCTCAGCCATGTAAGGGCATTATCTTGGATCTGGAAGATCTCTACCCTCTAAGGAATAAAGTACTAGAACAGGTGATAAGCACCTGGGTGCTGGAGAACAGCCAGTTCCCTGAATATGGGTCAAACCTCATTCCCTGGAGTTGGCCTCAGGCGGTCAGGGGAAACAGTCACACAGAGGCCTGCTCAGGCCCTCTGGAAGTTCAGCTCCAACCCACTGTGTTCGGATTCCCATGGAGAAATTGCGGGAGGGTGACTATTGAGGCAGAGGCATCTGGGTACAGGCGGAACTCGCTTACAGCCAATGGCCGGGTGAGGTGGTGCACACCTGCAATCCCAGCACTCAGGAGGCTGAGGCAGGAGGATCACTGCATGTTCAAGACCAGCCTGGGCTACCAAGCGAGTCCAGGATGGCTGACCCCACAACATCCCAGGACCCTGCAAGCAAATGCTACCACGCACCAAGAACTCACTTCCTGTGGTCACCAGACAGTCCCCTCAGTCTGCTGCCACCCCACAAAGCCCTCGATGCTGACCAGTGTGAGATGGTTATGCCCGTGCAGGTGCTGCCTGCACGTGCTCGCACAACCATCCAATGAAAAGCAACCTTTGGTGTGTACGCAGCTGGTGTGCCCTCAGCCCCTCTCAGTAACCACGCTGGCTACACCCAAGTCCGCTCTGTGAAAGGCAGCCCGTCTGGCTTTCATCCCGGTCAGCCTGACATCAGAGATTCCAGGCCAGGCTGTTGTTGTCACACCTGCTACAGCTGCTGAGAGCAGGCCGCCCCCTCCTGATAGCACCTGGAGTTCCTGAGGGCCCCTGCAGGCTGCCGGGCGAAGCATAGCCTCCCACTACTCAGGGCTGTTCCCCCTTTCCTTCCCCTGCGCTCAAGTCTCTCCCCGCCCTCCCTGTTGGGCTGGGAGATACCACAGGTGTGTGGGTGATGGATGATACCAAGGACACTGCTTTCTTCTACTCCATGCTCTCCATGCCAGAGTCCATGAGGCTCATGGGAAAGAAACTGAGGGCCTAGGAAATCGGCCTACAGCCAGACCAAGCCTCTGGCCCCACGAGCAAGCACTGGCTGGAAGCACCCTTCTGAAAGTCACGATGACATTGCTGCCTGGTCCTGTCACATGAATATACACAGCCCAGTTTCATGCCAAGAGACTGGCCTCGCACCGGCAGCCTCCCTTCTTCATCGATACTATGGTTACTGGGGGGCAGGAAGAATGTTCTTATCTGGGAGCTGATTCCTTCCCCAGGGGCTCAGCAGGATCACTGCACTCCTTCTCCCTCTCCAGGGCAACTAGAAATCCGGGGTCTCTTGGTGGGGCCATCTGACCACCAGTGACTCGCCGGCTTCTCATAGCCACACCTAGGACCCCGAGTTGAAGGCTAAAGGTGGATGATGAAGGTGGCAATGATTTATTCCTTCATGATCAGCGTGGCCCAGATTAAGGCCACTGCCTTCCCCTGCCCTTTGGCACACAGAACCAGGTTCCAAGCTGAAGCAGCATCCTCAGAGGACAGCTGGGTCACACAGCACCTTGGGTAATTAGCACGTGGCACTGCCCAGGGTACGTCAAAGCCACCACTTTCAGCTTTCAGAGTCCTAGAAGAACCCAGCCAAGGTGGGTGGCAAGTGAGTTTCTGGAGATCTCTGACCACTCAAGTGTCCACCACTACTCTGTCCCTAAAGCTCCATACCTCAAAAATATCAGTCTCTTACCTTAACAAGGCAGTGCTGGTGACATTGGCCGGGACTCGACCGGGCCAATAAGCTACTGCCGGGACCCGGTGCCCGCCCTCCCATGTGGTCTGCTTGGCTGGACTCCCTCCTGTGAAGAGAGACAGGTGGTTTATGGACAGGAATGCTCTGCAGCTTCTTTTCAGCTAAGATATACTTCCTGGAAGAGCAGCCCCCCTGTGATAATTCCAATAATCTGGGGATATAGCTCAGTGGCACAGTGCCTGCCCAGCAAGGATGAGATCCTGAATTTGATTTCTGGTACAAAAAAAAGAAAAAAAGAAGTGACTGTTTTTTGGTAATCAGCTTTGCCCCAACCAAGGTCTTCCAATTCTTTCTTTCTTTCTTTCTTTCTTTCTTTCTTTCTTTCTTTCTTTCTTCCTTCCTTCCTTCCTTCCTTTCCTTCCTTCTTTCCTTCCTTTCTTTCTTTCTGTATTTAAGACAGGGTCTACAGGGTCTCACTACGTAGATGGAACTCAGTGATTCTCCTGTTTTCAGCCTCCCAAAGTGCTTGGGATTACAGGTGAGCACCACCACGCCCAGTCTCAATTGCCAGCTGTGTGAGCCCCGGGGGCCTGGCCAACAAGGCACTGCCACTGTGCTCTGCCTAAGAAAGTGCTTTAGTCCCTCAAAGCTATCAGGCTGGCCCTCTGTGCCTCTGTACCATGGGGCTTCATCCATCTTGGAGGCACAAGACATGGTAGGTGTGTGATCAGCCTTTGTTGGACAAGTGAGTTGTGTGCCTACTGCTAACAGTGAGACTATGCAGAATAAGAAACTACAATGACTTGAAAAGAGAGAAAGGAAGAAACTTCCCCAGCTGCTTAATCTGCCCAATGTCTGGCTGATCTGGCATGGATTTTGCTGTTTTATTTAGTTTTGTTTTGCTTTTTGCTTTGCTTTTCCTCAAACGGATGAGTTGTTCTGAAGCGGAAGAGACAGTGTCAGGAATAGCTCCAGCCTCTGGCCCCTCGGCGGGAGGTAAGGATGAACTACATGCAATCGATGAATTTCCACATTAGTAAGTAGAAGGGTTATTTTTATAACCACCAAGTCACAAGTGACCACCAGTATAATGACAACCAGCGGGCTGGAAGAGATGAGGTCATGCTTCATGGAAACATCCTGAATGCATGCTGCATTGAATTAGCCATGACCGTCCCCGCCACTCCCACACACACCCTACCCTCATCCCGGTTGAGCCAGAGGCCAAGGATTCCACAGAGTTCGCGTGTAAAAAGCCTTTTTGGAAAGCTCCGTGTGCGGCTCACACACGCTGCGGTCATATGACTTCCCCATGTTTGGCTCGTGTGAAGCATGACAGCAAGCAACCATGAGGGGAAGCAGAGGGACCAAGGGGAAGGCTGCAGCCCGCTGTCCTCACACTGCTGCTCGGGGAGCCTTTGATGTCCCTGGCCCGGCACAGCACACCGGAAATGCTCGGCATTCTTGGGGCTTTCTCATAGCCAGCTTGGGAGTCCCCCAAGTATTGAAGTCAGAAACAGAACACAAAACCACTCCCCCGTCGTATGGACAGTTTACGTTTAAGGGTGTGGGGCCGGAGAAGCCAGGCAAAGACTGCAGGCTGTGGGAAGCTCTTTGATCCAGCCCTGTATTTCCCAGATATAGTCTTCTCATCCATAACTACATCTCCCAGAAATATGTAGCCTGCTCCAATTACTCACACCCGTGGAGCAGAGAATCCAGAACCCCAACAAGCATAAATATGATTTGCATAGCCATGGAATATGTGGTTGACGCTGCAGCATAAGCTCAAATACAAAGAAGAAAGAAGCTACACGTGCTGAAGTGCTTTGGGTCAGCCTGGCCCCACAGGGGTGTTTTCTGGACCCCAGGGGCCTGGGTGGAGGAGAGATGAAGCTTGTTTGCATCTCCATGGTGCGCTGCACTCACATGGGGCTGCTTAAGCTTTGAGGCCAGATGCTCTGGGCTCCGAGAAGCAAGCCACCAGCTCTGACCACAGGCAGGTGCCAATGGCCAGCTGTGTCACGGCAGTGGGACCCAAGGTTCCTTTTTCTACCTCCAGGCTATTTCTGGAAGGGGAAACTGGCCACACTTGACCGCTAGGCACTGTCCTTGTTTAATATGACCTTTCACGTGTCCTTTTTGTAGGTAACTAACCTTCTCGTCACGATTTTGTGAGCACATGTTTCATTGTGTTTATGCTCTTTCAAAAGAATGTTGGGGGCCCAGGAGATAGTTCAGGGACATAAGTGCCTGCCTGGCAAGTGCAAGGTCCTGAGTTTGATCCCCAGAACTGCAACAATAACAAAAGAATGTTGGAAGTTGGTGGGTTTAGTGGGGATTTGGCCAGTTATAAAACACACATATGTTGTCGTCTGCAGTGTGTGTGAGACTGAGGGACTGAAAAAGACAGACAGACAGACAGACAGATGGACAGAAGAATGAACAGACAGAGGTCAAAGGAAGCCCACAGTGTGGTTTCACAGGGAACAATGTCCCTTCGCACCATCACAGCTGATCTGCTGTACCCTGGTGCTGGCTTTAGCAGAAGAGCACAATTACCTGTTCCAACCACAAACGACTGCAGGCCCACGGACCTGTACTCTGAAGGAAGTTAGCCTAAAGTCCAGGACACGGGCATGCCAATATAAAACCACGTATTTCTCCTGGCAGATGCTCTGTGCTGCCCCAAAGCCAGTTTCTCACCAGCAGTGCTGGAGGAGGACAGAAACCCTCCGATCTGTGGTCTCTGCCCATACCCAGGGGCACGGAGCTGAATTATTTGCCATGTGTGCCTGTATGCAGCAGGTTTTACTGCAGTCTATCTGCATCAGAAAGAGAGGACATCCAGATTAGCCGACCTAGCCCCGGGTATTCTTCTTGCTCTTCCTCACGGACTCGTACTCTGTGTCTGTAATGGTAACCATATCACTAATTTGAGCCCCTACCCAGTCCCAAGCTCCATTCTCCCTGCTGCTGTGTTTCACAGGATCCACATGACAACCCTCTAAGCCAGGCACTATCGTGTCCATTGCTCAGATTCAAAAGCCAAGTCCAGCACTAAGTAATTACTGCCAAGGTTCCATAGGTAGTAAATTTCTGTGGTCTCTGCCCATACCTAGGGGTATGAAGGAACAGGAATTTGAACCCAGGATAGACTACATCACCAAAGCACCCACTAAACGTCTAGTGTAGCCATTACCCTGAGCGTATGTTAGAATCACTGGGGAAGCTTTCCAAGAAACACCCAGCCTGGCGTGGTGGCACACGCCTGTAATCCCAGCACTCGGGAGGCTGAGGCAGGAGGATCGGTGCAAGTTCGAGACCAGCCTGGGCTACAAAAGTGAGCTCAAGGCCAGCCTGAGCTGCATAGCGAGACCCTGTCTCAAAAAGACAAAAAAAAAAAGAAAAAAAAAAAACACCCATTGTGATCTAGCCGGCTTGGCTGCAGCCCAGACACCCCTACCTTGCAGCTCTCTCCTGCTTCAGCATGGAGCCAGTCCTTCTAGGCAAGACCACCAAACACACAAGGCCCCTTGAAACTAGGTGCAGCTTACATGTTTTGGAATCAGCTTCAGGTGCCAGGACCTCTGCACCTTTAGGACACAGCATCATAAAAGTGGCTTAATAAGTTACAGCAGAACAATGGACAAGTCCCCAAATGAAACTTCTATGCATTTTCCAAAGGTGAAAGCCACCTGTTAGTTTAGACAAGCCTTAATACTTTGATCCAGAGCACTACTACATGAAAAGTGTTAGTGACATTTGGTTGTTCAGAAAGGCTTGTCTTCGGGCCTCGAGAATACATTTCAATGTACTTGTGGTTAGTTATGACTCTAATTAAAGCCGAGTCTCTTACTTACAGCAATAAGTATTTAGCCTCAGCAATTAAAATATAAACAGAACCATGATTCATGAATCTGCTTGCTTGTTCTTCCCTGGCTGCGGAAGTGAAATGGCTCTGCCATGCACCGTGACAGGGGCCATCTGAGCAGTGCTTGCCACGGCCCACGCCTTTCTCCAAAAGGCCCCTGCTGCCCCAACCAGACTGAGTCACAGAGGCGGGGGACACACTTCCCAGTTGTCAGGCGAGACCTCCCTGAGAATGTGGATGCCTGGGTTCTAGTTCTAGAAAATCTATCTTAATTACTCTCAGGTGGGAATGCTGATTCTAGGTGGCTCTCATGCCACGGGTATGAGGACCAGAGTTGGAGGAGTAGGAGCAGGGTCAGGGGAGGACACCTTTGGAGCCAGAATGACCTGCATCCCCACTCCCGTGCCGCTCCTAACTAGGCATGTGTCCCTGGGCAGTATTTGTAACCCTACTCAGCCTCAGTGCTCTGGGCCAAAAATAGGGAAGGGACTGTTCTTACTTCACGGGTTGTGGCAACAGTTTCATGAGATCACAGATATGATGTTCACAGCCCACCACAAAAGTGTGCAACACACGCAAATCATGTCCCCTCAAAAAAAAAAATTACTTACAGGTAGCAGACAGCATGGACACTAGCCTGCAGTCTCACGCACTACAGGCAGCCCTGTAACTGCTTTTTATTTTTTTTTTATTATTATTTTTTTTTTTTGTCTTTTTGAGACAGGGTCTCGCTATGCAGTTCAGACTGACCTTGAGCTCACTTTTGTAGCCCAGGCTGGTCTCGCACTCGCACCAATCCTCCTGCCTCACCCTCCCGAGTGCTGGGATTACAGGTGTGCACCACCACACCCGGCTTGTAACTGCTTTTTAGCTAATTGGTTTTTTTGCATTTTTTGTTTGTTTGTTTTTAGCTAATTGGTTTTTTTTTTCCCCCTTTGCACCTAGTAGGCAACTACTCTACCACTGAGTTAAACCTTCAGGCTATCTATTTATGTATTTATTTGTTTATAAGACAGGGCTCAAAATAAATAAGTTGTCTAGCTGGGCTCAAACTTGTGATCCTCCTGCCTCAGCGTCCTGAGGAGCTGGAATTACACCACACATGCCCAGCTGCTTTTTAACTAAATTTAAGCTTCACTAGTCAGAGCCTTCTCTCCAGCTTGCAAGATTCCTTATCCTCCCCATAAATGACCACATGAACCTGTGTCCTGTAAGATCAGCCTGTCCCGTGAAGGCATTGGAATCCGCCACTCCTGCGGAGCTCCACTCTGAGTGGTGCGCATCCTATAACCCTCTAAAGAAGCAGGCTGCCATTCTACATATAAGTTCATTCCCTAGCCAACGGTGCCTGGACCATACTAGTTTCCTAGAAGCATGGGTTACCAGAACTGTTGCTCAGACCCAGGAATGTGGCTGGACTGAGGTGGCCTTGAGCTTGTGCATGGGGACATTTCACCAAGCATGGCAGCCAAAGCCTAGGAAGAGACACACTTTGACTTCTGCTGGGTCCTCATCAACAAGCCCTGTCCCCAGCAAGGCCAAAGAGCAAAGTCCCTTGTCCCCGACTCTGTCACGCCACCCTCAGCATCCTTGACCTTGCCCAGCCCTGCCCTACCCTATCCGCTACCCCAAGCAGGACAGAAGGCCCAGGATGCAAGCAGTGCCCAGCGGAGAGGTTACGTAACCACCTGATAGCATCGAATTACAAACAGCCAAGGTCTCCCAGAAGCTGCTGTGCCAAATTCAACAGAATGTTTCCTCATCACCAAGGGGGAGGAAGGAACAGTTCTGCTCTTCAAATAAAACAAGATTTTCCAGACAGAAGAGCAGTAAGTTGGGGGGGGGGCCGACAAGGTGAAGGCTCTGGCCCAGGTAGGAAAGAGGTTAGGGGAGGTGCGTGACATCGTGATCTCCTGAGCCCACTGGGGAGAACAGGGCCATGGGGGCTCAACATGAAGCCCTTCCTCCTAAGGGGGAGGCAGGGGTGCTCAACTTCGGGTCCCTTGCCCAAGAGCACTCTGCCTCCCCCGATCCCAGGTCTGTTCATCCCACCCCCGCAGAGCAGGAGCCCAGCCAGTGGAGCAACCTCATCCCACACGACGACTCTGTCTCATCTGATCAGCTGAGCTGGGAGGCTCGGCCAGGAAAGAGAAGGGACACGGAAAGACAGCGCGTGGCCTGACACAGCAGGCTGGACACAGGAAGAGCAAAGCAGAGCTCCGAGTACTGTTTGTCCTACTCTGTTGCGAAAACATTGACTGTCTTCTCTTTTTCATCTGGTTTTGAGACTGGCTAGGGTGAGGAGGAGCAGGTGGTCCAGAGAGACCCTAGCCTGGCTTGCTCCTGCTCCACCATACAAAGATCTCCACCTGGCTTCCCAGAGCCCCTACAGCCAGTGTTCCAGGCAGAGAGGAAGAGGTCTGGGACACCACTGATGGGAAGCTGGCCGGCAGCATGAGGAGGAGGAAGCTGCTACCCTGTAGACACTGCCTTCGAGGCAAAGTTCACTTTCAGATTCCCTGGTGGAAAGACAAGAGTGGCATCCAGCCCTAGTTCTACCTGAGTGCAAGCCCTGTGCTCCACACAAAGCGAGTCAGAAATCCTTGCCCAGAAAGAGTGTGGCTGAGAGATGACTGGAAGCTAGCTCCCAAGGCACAAGCTCCGACACCTCTCCCATTAGCCATAGATTATTTAAGTTGCCCAGCGCTCTTATAGGAACACCTATTTTAGGGTACTTTCCCACCTGCTTCCTGCTCTTCTCTTGCTGGGGTACATCTAGCTTGCTTTTTCTAGAGATGAAAAAACTGAGTCTTAAGGTTGTTAGTAAGGCCAACAACCCGAGAAGCCAAGCACAAGACAGATGCATCCCCCTTTGTTCTTCCCGCAGCCCATGAGATGGTTCCCCCCACCCCATCTCACAAGACAGAAGAGGAAACAGAGCTTTCCACGCCAAGAAACGAGTCAAGATTCAAGCCCAGCCCCAGCTTCCAAAGTCTTCAGCTCCTTCCAGCTTTCCATTCTGCCTCCCACAGGGGCTACCGACATTTTCCTTGACAACCATGAGTTTCAAAGAAGCAGGATAGGATTTTCCAGATGGCTGAGCAGGCCTTTGGGTAAGAAAAGGGGTAACAGCAGCTACATGGGCTGAAGAACGAGCCAGCCATGGCCTGTTCCATCTGGCTGGCCAGAGTAGGTCTTCCATCTTCCTTGGCCTCAGTTTCTGCATCTGACAAGGAAGGTGACTAGAATAAAGATGGCGGATGCCTCTTCTAGCACCAGCTTGCTTTCAATAGGAGAATGCTCCTGAAAGCCTCTAGGGCTGGGTTCTCCGAGTAAAAATTTCTGGCTTAATGAAAATGAGTCTAGTACTCACCTCTTTCCCTACTGACTCAGTCCCACTATTGCAGAAGAAGCTCTTAAAACTGAATAATGTGATCCATGGTGGGTGGGGAACAGAGAGCAAAAGCGCTGAACTTTTCAGGGTGATTAAAAAATGTTGTGGAACAAAACCAAGGTGGTAGCTGGAAAACACCGTGATTGCAGTAAAATCACTGAATCATCTGATTTAAAGTGGTTAATTTTATGAGATGTGAATTCCATCTCAGTTTTAAAATTTGAATACTGTCACTTTCTTATACTCCCCTCCATGAGTCCACATTTCTTTAGGATTATGACCAAAATCACTCACCTAAAAGAATTTCAAAACACTGGTTCTAGTGTACCTAGTCACAACCTCCAGAGGCACAGATGGCTTGGAAGCTCCAGAGACTCAGTTGCACCTCTTGGCATCTCCACCTTGGCCCAGAATCCCCTCCCTGCAGAACCCCAGCTGTCTCCTACTCATTCTTTTTTTTTTTTGTCTTTTTGAAACAGGGTCTTGTTATGCAGTTCAAGCTGGCCTTGGCTCACTTTTGTAGCCCAGGCTGGTCTCGAACTCGCACCGATCCTCCTGCCTCAGCCTCCCTAGTGCTGGGATTACAGGTGTGCACCACCACACCCGGCTCTACTGATTCTTCAGACTTTAAAGCAGCAAAGAAAAGTATATTTGCACTACCCATTATGGCAGTGACTGGCCATACGTGGCTGCTAAGCTTGGTGATGTAACTAGCACAACCCAGAACTTCAATTTAGTTTTTAGTAATTTTGGTTTTAAATGAGCATACGTGGTGCTTGACATACTGAAGAGTACCACTGCAGACAGGCAGTCATCAAATCTTAACCTGTACCAACATCAGCCCGAGGACTTGGGAAACAGTCTGCTAGGATACATCCCAGGGGGAGAATCTGAATTACCAACAAGTGCTGGGGTTGTAGCAGTGACACCAGTCTAGGGATAACCACTGCTCTGTAGCTGAAAGTTCTAGACCCCGGTGCCTCTAGACAGCTGTAGAATAGACACGATGATATAGACTGGTGGTTCTCAACACCAGCCCCATCCACATCACTTAGAACAGTGATGACCACTTTTTAGAGCTTTCAATGATCACAACCTGCTGCAGTAGCACTACCCTAGAAGTATCACAGAAGTGCAGAATATCCCATGTGAACCTTGGGTCATCACTGCATTTCAGCAGGGTCTCCATTGGACTACCTGTACATAAAAGTCTGAGAATTCCCTTCTAGGCAATCGTTGTGCTAATTCAGGGGCTTCACTAATCTCTGTATCTCCAGCATGGAGCCTATTTGCTGGTACATGATGGGTGTTCATCTAGCAGGAAGACACAATGGTTGAGCTTGATTATGTCAACTGGAACACCTCAGGAGACACCCAGGGGATCAACAGGCATCTTCTGGGTATGCCTGATAAGGATCATGGACGAGTAACCTTGGGAACTATACCCGCTCCCTCAGCCCCTTCTCCTCCATGGTGCTCTCACTCCGCTTCCTAGATACCACAGCCTAGGCACTGTTCCACCATGACTGGGTCTCAACAGTGAGAAAGGTGACCCCTGCAGAAAGTTGGTCCCATGGCATTGACTCTTTGCTGTGGCTGGCTTCGCCCATGTGGTTTAGAGGACTTTGAAAGGCTCAGACTTAACAGTTTACAGGAAGAGAAGGAAAAGATTTGAAGATGTGAATCAGAGAAGTGGTAGAGGGCACTGAACTCACTCTGATGGGCAATTATGGTCACAGCTCAGGAGTCAGAATGCTGATAGGAATGAGACAGCAAAGGCCAGCGCGAGAGGCCTTACTGTCAGAACTGGACCAGAGGCCAGTGCACTGACTTCCGGCAGAAAGGTTGGCTTTATTTTGTCCGTGTCTTGAGATTTTGTGGGAGCCTGAAATTAAGTCTGGTGAGACTTTAAAACAGTCCAGTATTCAGGCTACAGCACTGGTATTTCTGGCTGTAAACTTTAGCCAGATTTAGAGTAAGAATTACAGGCAAAAATCAGAATAGAAAATTTGAAAAGTTTAAATATTGACCCAAAAAGAACCACATGTAAAGGTGAAGCCAGTGATTGCAGAGGAGATTAGCCCCATTAAAAAGAAATCAGACCCTGTGCTTTGCTGATGATCTACGGAAAGAAGCAGTTAATGTTTTAATGTGGTTCATCTCCTTTTTTCAATTGTTTGTACTTTTTCTCTTCTTAATTTCTTATACAAAGCTGGGCATGTTAGTGCTTCCCTGTAATCCCAGCACTTGGGAGGCTGAGGCAGGAGGATCATGTGAGTTCAAGACCAGCCTCTGCTACAAAAGTGAGCTCAAGGCCAGCCTGAACTGTCTAGCAAGACCCTGTCTCAAAAAGATAAAAAAAAAAAAAAAAAAACTTATACATTTCCTTTTTTCTTTCTTTCTTCTTCCAACTTTACATGCACATATCTGGCAATATAAATAACTGGTTGGAAGATAGCACTATGTATTACAACAAATATTGTGAAATTCGTATTACTTTGTTTAGTGAATATCTGTATCACTTGTGACTTTTTCTGTTTTAATTCTAATTTTTACTCTCTTTAAAAAATAAAAGAAAAAAGAAATCAAACATTCTGCATAGGAACAAGAAGATCTCTTGATTATATCTGAGAAATCAGCAATTCTCCACAAGCTCAAGGGTGCAAAAGTATAAGACTTTCACTTGAGAAGAGAGTCAGGGGACCTCCTCTGAAAAGTGTTTCCAATAGAACTGGTTCTCCAGAGTTGATTCCACCATGCTTATCAGTGGTACTTAGTGGCCACCGTAGCCATGATTCAAGGAGGCCCTGCTACAGCTCCTGTGGATAGCAGACCTTGGAATCGTTTATGTGCTGCTAGTCTTACTGGCATGAAGAACACAAAGCTGTGGGTTCTAGGGGGCTCCCATGCAGAGTTCAACAGAAGAACTGGGAGGCCAGGCAAGGAGCCTTGAGAGGACAGCACAGGAAGCTGTGGTGATGGGGCCCTAGGCACTGTCACAGCTACTTTTCTTGTTTTTTTTTGGTTTTGTTTTGGTTTTGGTTTTTTTTGGTTTTTTTTACTTTTCTTGTTGCTGAGACAAAATGCCAGGCACTCAGAGTTAAGGGAGGAAAGGTACAGCTGGCTTGGTGTGTGTCTGTTTCAGTCTGCAGCTGGCTGGTTCCAAGGCAGGGTGGCCTGGTAGACAAGCAGAAGAGAAAGAAGAGAAAGAAGAGAAAGAAGGGGGGCAGAAGGTAGCAAGACAGACAAGCAAGCAAGGGACCTGGACAGCTTCTTTCAGCCCCTGTTATTCTTTATCTAGGCTATTGGGATTAGGGCAGCACCAGACTAATCAGTGGACTGATTCAGTAATCATGTCATCACATACTCTTAATCCCACCATCACATACGCTAGATTCAGACACGTCAGAAAGCCCTGCCCATGACCACATGAAGCTTTAGGGGCAACATCTAGACACAAACTGTAACAGGTACATAAAGATCCCAGCTATTTGGAAATGCCACGAGTGTGGAATGACCGCTGAAGCAATCTCCAGGCTGTGAGTGGAGCCAGGCTGAGAGAGGTCATATGAGCCACCCAGCTCTGCAGAACTTACCCATCACCACCATGTACATGCCCCCGCTGTCGGACATGGAGCTACAGCAGGTAATACCTATCCTGCTGGCCTTTAGTCTCGCTTTAGCTCAATCCTTTTGTATCTCCTAACCTACTTTGGAGTGGAAATGTTTAGCTCATGCCATTGTACTGTGGGGTTGTACAAATTGCTTTTTCCAGTATAGGGCTTCCCAGCTAAAAGGCTGACTTGAGTCTCAGAAGAGACTGTGACTTAGCTTTTGGAAAATGACCGAAACTGTTTCAACTTTAGTGAAAGGAGTACTGTGTTTTCTGTTGTATGCAAGTTGGTTGTGTCACGCTAGGTTGATTTGCGACTTTGTGCTTCTTTGGGGCTTAGGTTTCATGTGGTGAAATGTGTTGGAGTGTCAAGTTGCAAAACAGTGAGCTGTGACACATAAATCAAGTGTCAACTTGATTGGCTTCAGAGATCAACTGAGGGTCTGGCGGGGCACATTTCTGGGGGTATCTGGGTGGTCACAGAGGGGTGGCCTTGGGGTCCCCCACCCCCCTGCTGCTGCTCCCCAGCTTTGGTGCCTGGCTGGCATGAGCTAAACTACTTTGCTACACCACACTCTTCCATAGTGGAAGGCAACTCTTGCCTTAGATGCTTTAGCTCATGGACTAAATCCCCAGAAACCATGAGCCAAGTGAAACCTCTTCTTCAAAATTGTGGGTGCTAGGCACTGCATTGAGAAAACTGTCTGGTATAGAAGAACAACATAGGTGGCTGGGGAGATAGCTCCATGGCACAAGTGCCTGCCTGGCAAATACAAGGTTGTGAGTTTGAACCCCGGTCCCACAGGAAGCAAGCAAGAAAGAAAGGAAGGAAGGAAGAAGGAAAGAGAAAAATAACAGGGGCTCAAAAAATACTTTAGGAGGAAGGAAGGGAAAGAGAACTACAAGTTGCCAGGTAGTCCATGTATTTCTTACTACATCAAGTTTTTCCTTTGGAAAAACAGGGCCCCAGTCCACAGAACTAAAGTTAAGACTGTACCCCAACAAGGAAAGAGAGAAGGATACAGGACTTCTGGGAAGAGACCAGTAGGCCATCTTCCTAGGAAGTCAGTTGGCATGAAGAAGCCATTGTAGATCTGATCCCTGTGTTCTCACAGTCTTGGTCCTCTTATCTCTGGACCGTTACCCTGGAGGATTCTGACTCCTAGGTCTGCTAGGCTTTGTAGCTGACCACAGAAGATGCCAGGCTGGCCCAAGAGTGTGCCAGGCAGAGAGAAGGGAATTATAGATAACGAGCTCACGAAGCAAGCCACTTGCTCCCAGTGACACAGCGTTCTTCCCAGCCAGGTCCCCTCGCAAACATCAGACACATCTCCATCCACCTCCATCCTCCCCAGCGCCTCCTCCTGACCCAGGTCTCGAGGCATCAGAACTAGATGCCAAACCTAAACTGGACATAGCATTCTTGAACCTACAGGAAGCATGTGTATCAACACAGATAGGCCAACACCAGTACCCCAAGAAACAGAGTGGTCTAGTGCCCTAGCTGGTCAGAGTAAGGTTCCGTTCTCTTGAGCCCTGACTCAAGTTTCCAGCCACAATCGGATGGCTTCTCACTTGTAAGGTTCCCAAGGGACCTTATCCAAGGCACACCTGACTGAACTGGGAAAGAAAAAATGACCTGCCTTTCCTCCCAGGGCACAAAAACTTCCTCTTCTTGGTAATTACAAATAGCCTGCCAGATGAATAATGAGAGATAATATCTCTTCCCACTTGGGTACAGCTAGCGCCTCCCTCAGAGCAAGGTGGGTGGCAGAGGAGACCCAGCCCAGACTGAAAGTTTAAAACAGACATGCTTTGGCAAGGGTCATCATATTAGGCCTACCTCTAAATCCTTTGGACAAAAGCACTCTCTAAAATAAATATTTTCTTTGTGGGGGGACAAAGTCTCACTCTAATTCAAGCTGGTCTTAAGTCACAATATCCCCCCAGGCTGGCTTCAGACTCAGGTGATCCTCTTGTCTCAGCCTTTAGAGCACTGGGATTACAGATATGTGTCACCATGCCCAGCTCTTTGTCCTTCCTGTGCTGGGATTGAACCTGGGCTATCACATGTGCTAACCAAGCATTCTACCACCAGGTCACATCCCCAGCTCCCATTTTAATTTTTTATGAAGCAATACTTGTTGTGTGAGGGGGTAAAAAATTTGCACATAAAAAGAAAAAGGGAAAGTGAGGAGAGGGGAGGAGAAGGGAGAAGAGGAGGGGAGGGAAAAGAGAGGGAGGGGAGAAGAGGGGAAGGGAGCACGGGGAGGAGGATAGCCACAGTAGCAGGATAATAATCAAAGCCAAGCATGTTCACTGGAGGACTTGTGGGTTGACCTCTCAAGGTCAAGGGCCATCCTCTAGAGAGTCCCCTGAGAAGCAGAGCAGAGAGGCCCCCCTTTCTTTCTCTTCGCCCTTGTTTCCTCTTCCCCCAGAGAGCTGAGAGCCAAAACAGACCGTCCCACAGTGATGCCGAAAGCCTAGGATCTGCATTCACCCTCCTGGAGACAAGTCCCAGGAGCCAGCTGGCACCTGGGTCCTGCGAGTGGGACTGCCAGCCCCGGGCGGGCGAGGCCTCTACCTTGACGGCTCTGCCACAGTCCGCTGAAAGGACCCACGCTGCCTGCCAGCTCACACTTCTGGGCCCATGGGCCGTTGTCTCCTGGAAATGAGAACAAAACGTGGAACTGTCACCGGGCCGGGGGATTCTTCCACCAACTCCCCCTCTCTGGCCCCACATCCCTGCACCTGGCAGGGAACTGTGCCAAAGAAACATTTGTAAAGGCAAACATGAATCCTAGCTGTGAAGTTCCCTTGACAGGGGTCTACCAGGCTTGGCGAGGAGGGCTTTCCCTGCCTCTATTAGCCTCGTCCTGAGCCTCTGCCCTGTACCCCTTTATCTCTTTACACAGTGTTAGCAATCCAGTCTCCCCAGTGCCAGCAGCAGCCCAGCCACCGTACATGGGGCTCCTACTCTTTCCCTCGTGCCCCTACAAACTCACAGTGTCAGAGCAAGATCCACAGTGCCTGAGCCATGCAGAGGCCAGCCAGGTGGTGCAGACTCTGTCAGGACAAACTGCCCTGAGGACTCAGCCTTGGGACACCCAAGATGCATGCTCAGTGTTTAAGCCCAAGTTTAAAGCTGGCCTCCAGTCTACAGAGCAGGTCCCTTGGTCAGGCTGCACTCTCTGTATGGCACGTGCTGGCTCACCCATTAGTTGAGCTAGTAAACGTAGCTCTTACTACTTTACCTGTAAACCAGAAGAGTGTGTGTTCTTTGGCTGTGTGGTCAACGTTGTCCCTGATCCGACCCACCAGATCATCCATCTCCCGGAGGCCTGCTTGGTATGGCCCTTGGCCTCCTGGCTCAGCCACAAGCTGTGTTGCAGGGATGGGGACGTGCATGTGAGCCAAGGCCACATAGAGCAGGAAGGGTTTTCCGCTGGCACTGAAAGAAATGAGAGGCCACTCTGCAGGAGGCTGAGACAGCTTGGCCAGGGCCTCGGGGCTGACCCTGAGCTTCAGGGAAATCCCCGGAGGGGCGTGCCTGAGGCTCCAAGAGAGTTCGTATATCTACAGCCTTCTAAGGAAATGTGGAAATCCTCTGACCAGTCAGTTGAAAGTGAGAATATGGTAATGACAGTTGTTGTCCTTGAACATCCACTGAGAGCTTATTCTAGGAGACTAGTGCTGCCAAAGTCCATCCTAATAAGCCCCCAATTCCCTGATTCCACAAATCAGCAGCCTAGAGGGCGTGCTCCACGTTATCCAGCCAGAGCCGCTGAGAGCAAAGACACCTCCTGGCTGGGGAGGTGGCGTCCAGGCATCCAGACCCCGGGGTCTGTTCTAGGAGATGAGTGGATGAAGCAGCTAACCACAGGAAACCCCAAGGACCCATAAGACCCCTGAGGAAAACAAGAGCAAGTCTCCATTAGAGACCCAGGCTCCTGGCCACCTCTGTATTAACCTGGATTCCATAGAAAAATGCAAAGTAAAAAGCTTTAGAGGAAGCTGGGGTGGCCTCAGAAAGCTTCCCGTCACCCCATGTCACTGCCAGGTGACAATAGCCACAGGGACCCAGATGATGTTCCTGCCCACTGGCCACACCCTGACAGGGGTCTTTTAGAGGACCCAGAGTAAGGAGGCCGATCAGCTCAGCCACACACACACACACACACACCGGGGCCAAGACTGGGGCGTCAGCTCACCCAGAGAGTCCACTTCCTGCTCGGCTCGCCCTGGCCCCCTGCCTTGCAGCTCAGCGCAAGCTTATGCTCGAGCACCCATTGCACCCTGCCCCGGGTGCCACGGACTGGGACGGCACCTGTCCTCAGTTTCCTTGGACAGGCATAAAGCCCTCGGCACCAGAAAACATGGAGCAAAATGGAGGGAAGATATTGGGAAGGAGGACAAATACTCTCAAAGGCAACAGGGCAGGGGAATGAAAGGAAGGCAAAGGAGGTTTTACAAAAAAAGAAATGAAGGGGAAAGTGGAAAGAGATCTCTTGTAAATGAGGAGGGGAAGAAGGGTTGAAGGAAAAATGGGGAAAAAAGAATTAAGACATATGGGGCTAGGGAGATAGCTCTGTGGCACAAGTGCCAGCTTAGCAAGTGCAAAGTCGTGAGTTCGAACCCTGGTCCTGCAAAAAAAAAAAAAAAAAAAAGACATATTATGAACAGGTACAATTTCTAAATGTTGAATGTGATCTTATGTACTGCACATATGTACTATTAGTAGCATTTTTTAAAAAAGGACATCAGACCCAAGACAGGCTCCTTGGGCTCCCCCAGATTAACCCAGCGGTTCTACACCACCTTTCTATAGCTGTGCTGTCCAAGGAAGTAACCCAAGGGCCACGGGCTGCTTGTGTTAAATTAACAAAAATTAAGCAAAGCTAAAATGGCAAATATGTGCCACATGTGCTAGAGCACAGATAAATGCTTTCATTGCTGCACTAAATCTGTCACCAAGTGTCAAATAATTCAACTAGCTGCATGCAGTCCCTGGGTCACTATGCTCAGAGAGTGAAAGTGACAGAGTAGGACCATGGTCCTTCAGCTCAGAGAACACCCAAGTGTTCCTCTTCCCTGCCTGGCACATGCCAACTTCAGTGCTTACAAGATTCCAAGGAAGTAGAATGATGGCATTTGACGGGAAGAAGAGAAGGGGAAGTCAAGAAAAAAAGAGGACTAAAAAAGGAAAGGAGGGGGAAGAGATGAAAGGGGAGAGGGGGAGGGCAGGG